>JAECUM010003335.1:0-23558 GCA_016617855.1 Megalonaias nervosa | reverse complement strand
TTTAAGACAATAGTCACTTATAAAGTACAGGTTTACTAAAAGTCGAGTTCTAGACCTAACCTCGTTTAAGAACTCAGAATGTTCTCGAACAAATTAGTTGACAATAGGATGGAAATGACCCATGAAGGGAACCCTATGGAATAATGTTGTGTCACAGGGCAAGTGATAGGATGGAAATGACAAATATAGGGAATTCCATGACATACTGCTTTGTTACAGGGCAAGTGATAGGATGGAAATGACAAATATCGGGAATTCCATGGCATACTGTTGTGTCACAGGGCATGTGATAGGATGGAAATGACAAATACGTGTATAAGGAACCCCACAGCATACTGTTGTGTCAAACGGCAAGTGATAGTCTGAATAGAGTAAAAGAGAAACAGAGGTTCAAAAACAAAATATTATTTCTTATTTCATATCAGCCTTTCGGTATCTATAATCAGAGTTCGTATTTGTGTTCCAATATAACTGTAGACAAACCATATAAATTATTCATATAAAGAACTCATTGACTTTATGGACTTATTTGGGATCTAAAATAAATTTTATTTTTAATTTAACTTCAGTTGTTGGTTTCACTTTCTTTCTGTTACTCAGAAGATCATATATTTGTAACATCTCCAGTATGTGTCCTTCTGTGTTTATTTAAATCTCCCTTTAAGACAAAACATTTCATCATATAATTCACACAAAAAAGATTTATTTTTAATGTCCACTCCCACTAAATATTTTTAAACATTTTATCACATACGTCACAATTTTAAAGTCCTTTTTATTTCTCCAGCACATGTCTTCATGTGCTTATTCAAATTTCCACTGAGAATAACCTTTCATCACATGCTTTACACTGAAAGGGATTTTCCCAGTATATGTCCCAGAATGAATATTTTGATGCCCACACAGCCTAAACATTTTACAACACTTTCAACAGTTAAATGGTTTATCTCCAGGATGTATCCTCATGTGCTTCTTCAGAATTCCACTTCGACAAAACTTTTCATCACATACTTCACACTTAAATGGTTTTTCTCCAGTATGTGACCTTATGTGCTTCTTCAGATTTCCACTTTCACCAAACCTTTTATCACATACTTCACACTTAAATGGTTTTTCTCCAGTATGTGCACTCATGTGTATATTCAGAATTCCACTTGTACTAAATTTTTTGTCGCATACTTTACACTTAAATGGTTTGTCTCCAGTATGTATCCTCATGTGCTTCCTCAGATTTCCACTTTCACTAAACCTTTTATTACATACTTCACATATAAATGGTCTTTCTCCAGTATGAGTTCTCATGTGCATACTCAGAATTCCACTTTTACGAAAACGTTTGTCACAAACTTCACACTTAAATGGCTTTTCTCCAGTGTGTGTCCTCATGTGAACCATTAAAAGTTCATTTTTACTAAACCTTTTGTCACATATTCCACACTTAAATGGTTTTTCTCCTGTGTGCACCCTCATATGCAATATTAGATTTCCACTCTGACCAAACATTTTATTACAAACTTCACACTTAAATGGTTTTTCTCCAGTATGCATCCTCATGTGCCTCTTTATATTTCCACTCGTATTAAACATTTTATTACATACTTCACAACTAAATGGCTTCTGTCCAGTATGTATCCTCATGTGAATCGTTAGATTTCCACTCCCACTAAACATTTTATGACAAACTTCACACTTAAATGGTTTTACTCCAGTATGCATCCTCATGTGAGTCATTAGATTTCCACTTGTGTTAAACATTTTATTACACACTTCACACTTAAATGGCTTTTCTCCAGTATGTATTCTCATGTGACTCTTTACATGTCCACTTTTATTAAACATTTTGTTACATATTTCACACTTAAATGGTTTTTCTCCAGTGTGTATTCTCATGTGAATCATTAAGCTGTCAATTGTAGTAAGCAGTTTATTACATACTTCACACTTAAATGGTTTTTCTCCTGTATGTATTCTCTTGTGTTTCTTCAGATGTCCATTTGTACTAAATTCTTTATGACATATTTCGCACATATATGGCTTTTCTCCAGTATGGGTTCTCATGTGTATATTCAAAGTTCCACCTTTGCTAAAGCTTTTATCACATACCTCACACTTAAATGGTTTTTCACCAGTGTGCGTAGACATGTGCAACCTAAGAAGCTCACTTCTGCTAAACCTTTTATCACATATTTCACACTTGTATGGTTTTTCTCCGGTATGTATCTTCATGTGCATAATTAGATGTCCACCCTCACTGAACATTTTATTACATACTTCGCATTTAAATGGTTTTTCTCCAGTATGTATCCTCATATGCATCGTTCGCTGTCCACTGTTACTAAACCTTTTATCACACAGTTCACACGTAAACGGTTTTTCTCTAGCATTTTTCATCATGTGATCATTCAGAATTCTAGTCTCGACTGAAGCTAAAATCGCATACTTTATATTTAAATGTTTCCTTTCAATGCATAGATATGTCTGTGTACCGTGTACATTTTGGTAACCATTCCAGCCTGACATTACATCACTATATTCACATTTATATGGTTTTCTCGGGTTGGTATAAAACTCTAGCAGAACTCCTGTTTGGAAAAAGGTCTTTTAACGCACACAATTTGCTTATAAACGCATTAAAGATTTTTTAATGGGTTAAACTATGTAATTTAATAAACAATGTTAATAAATCTGTATTAAAAATAAAATATTAAAAAAATAAAATATAGACGTTCTTTGATTTGATCTAAATAGTTATTTAACCAAGTACGCAAAACGGACCATAAAATTAATTTTTAATTATCAACAAAGGCCTCCCAGGATTGTATTATAATGTTTAAAACAAATAACCATTAAACAACAATGTTGATAAATGTTTATCATATGTGTTTTAGCATAACTCACCGTTCTGGAAGATTTCTGTTGGTTTTTGTTTGGTATGTTTTGCTTTTTTTGTTAGTTTTTGTTTCTTTTTTGTTTGCTTGTTGTTTGTTTTTGTTATTTTTTAAAAGATTTTTCATTTATTTTCCGTACTCGGATCAGGTCGTTTTTCATCTTTACTAGTTACAAAGTTGTATTTGGTTCTCCATTGTCATTGAAACAATGTAATATGTGTGTATCTCTCTGTTTGTCAATAAGTCAATATCAAGTGATTAAATGCCTCATGTAATTTAAAGAAACCCTGTTCTCTTATTGGTCAACATCTCTCTGCTACACTCTGGGAGCAATATCATACAATGTTCATATAAACTCTGGCATTTTCGTCACTTTCCAGCCTATAACCATCTTCACACTATGATTACCACTACCAGAGTTGTTATTCGTCCAGTTTATTGATAATTTGCCACTCTTGGCAGGTTTTATAATGTGTTCAGATATCAAAGGTAATAGTTTGTGATAAACTTATTTTCGGACTTTTTTATATACATATTGAATGTATGCTCGTCAAGTGGTTAATGACCCGTAAATCATAAGAGGCTGTATGAGGAGGGGGGCTGGGTCATTCTTAGCAGCAGTCCCCCGTGTTTGGTGCTATCTTGTAACAAAGATTCACGTTCTTCAACCATAGCAGAGTCGTCATTTTAACTTTCGGTTCAGTGTCTCTCAGATGCTTCAAACCCAGCTTAATTCAATGTTGCAGCAAGCTTGAACCAAGATTGTGGCAATGTTGTCATATAAGTTGTGGCAACATGTTTTGGTGAACTTGCTGGAATGTTGCTACAACTCTTTGTTAAACATCAAGCAACATTCCTACAACATTCTGTACGACCCTGTAGTTAAATTGTATGTGTGTTAAAATTTGAATTCCTTTTAATTCTTTCTATTTCATTTTTATTTCATTTTTATATCATTAAATATAATTATTATTATGATGATGATTATGTTCGCAGGGTCTGATATTTTGTTAGAAACATCGTGTTTATTTAGAACGTAAATGTGACTCGCGTAAGCACGATTTTTGCATGACGGTTTTGTCATATTAAGTAAACAGTCGGAAATAGCTATGTAAATGATTGGTTGTGACCACGGTCACTACTAATAATACTTGTTGACATTCTGTACTACGTTGGCGATATTTCGAAATCTCCACGATTTCTTCATGCTTGTACATGAAATGACGTATTAGTTAGCTTTAAAATACTCAGGTAGCTGCGAACTAGTCTAGAGTCATATTGGAGAGTCATATTTTAACATCTTAGAGAGTCACATCATAACATCTTATAGAGTTTCTAAATACCTTAAGAAGAAGGTATTCTTTTGTGCTGGAAAGAGTTGTTCGTTCGTACGTATGTAGAACAACATGTATTTTGTTATCAATGATAGCTGTACTTCGTCTACCTGTTAAATAATTATTATTTTCCCTGGAGAACCACACGACTGGCTTTGGACAAAGACATTTGCTGAAATTAATTCTAAATTGGAACTGAACAATACAAATTGTGATTCACAGTGAAAATTCTGGACATTTGTGTTTAACCTTCGTCTGATGTCATCATCCGCCATTTTGGAACAGAATTGAGATTCAGACTACATCAATTTAGAACTGTTTAGTCACAGGACTTATGTGTTTTCACAATATTAGGACAATTTTTTGGATCTTCTTCGTAAATCGTAAGTCTTGTTTCATATTTTTACTTTTTCACCGTGTTTTCTAGGGAAATAAATTATTTGTGTTAAAATTTACAAAGCTTGTTGTAGTCACTCTTTTCTTTATGTTACTTTAAACGAGCCGATACGTAACAATTCTGACAACATTCAATATGTATATTAAAAAAATAGAAGAACTTTGCTTGTGCTTCCGAAACCTATTTGCCCCACTACTGGCAGAAAAGTCCAAAACTTCCAATAATGATTACAAAACTGTCAAACATTTCCATCCATCTAGGACGAGTAAAGAGAGTGTGATTTTCAAGAAGGATGCTATTGTTACCATAATGATATCAGATCTGCACCGTTTTCATTTGGGATAAACAAAACTTCACCAGTCATTTGACCATAATAGAATGCACAAATCACGCACACAAATGGTGTATATTCAGAAGGAAGAGATAACTCTCACAAATTACATAAAAGTGGCACGTATAAAAATGCACTCGGCACTGTATAGAAGTTTCATATAACTTGTTAAGATAAGCTGCACATAATCTAAAAAGATTAAATACTAAAGATATTTAAAATTAAGAGCTAAGTGGGTTTGAGATAAAGGAAACAATTCACAATACACCTTACCGTCACTTTATTTTAATGTTGTTTTTTTTTTTTTTATTTTATTAAGTTTAAAAACATCCAAATTAGTATCCTCCACAGCAAAGTTAGTGTTTGTCTTTTTCCGCTCAGACTCCTACTAATTGAAAAATAATTTCAGTACTTAAACTTGCAATTTAGAAATGCATCCACTTTTGCGAATACAATACTTATAAAGACAAGCTCGAATCAAGTGGCTAACCTTGTACACCACTCCCTCGATAGCTCGCGCCCTGATAACTCGCAAACCCGCTATAACGCGGGGTCAGGCGTGGATCCCATTTTTTAAACTAGAAAATACCCCCAAAATTGATCCCTATTTATTAAACTTGAAGAAAATCGCGATCAAAATTAGTAATGGAAACCTTGATATATCGCTCGTTTTATCGTCGAAAACGGCAGATAGGGCATGAAATTTTAATCAACATTATGAAATATCAAATTTAAAAATAAGTCATACAATTTTTTACATTTTCTTTCCAAACGGTAGTACACCGCAAGTAACGATATGTAAGGAAATTTCGATCAATGAAAATGTCACTAACGCCAAGTGGAGGCAGTACATTAATAAATAAATACAAATTAAATAATTTTTTATCAATTGAAATTTATGTTCTAGTTCTATCTTTTAGTTCCTTTTAAGTGTAATCATTATAAATGCAATGTGTCCTCTTGTAATTAAACGTAAAATGTGTCAATCTACCGTAACAGCTATGTCCGCGAGCGTTTCTCTGAGAACCTGATTAGGTGCCGACCGTGTTTTGATAACTGACTTGCGGAAGTATTTGTTGTATTGTTGCACTGAATTAAAAGCTGGCCTCCTTTGTATTATCACGTTAATTGTGAATCAAATAAAGGAGCTGGAATAAAAGAAAAGTTAAAAGGCACGAAAATCCTACAAACTTAAA
This sequence comes from Megalonaias nervosa, assembly GCA_016617855.1. Classification (NCBI taxonomy): domain Eukaryota; kingdom Metazoa; phylum Mollusca; class Bivalvia; order Unionida; family Unionidae; genus Megalonaias; species Megalonaias nervosa. The sequence continues at coordinate 17,412 of JAECUM010003335.1, read as the reverse complement.
ATCTAGCGGCCCCGGTCGTATGTCGGGTGAACTCACTTCATTTGATCAATCACTGTTATAAATGTTATTGTGTATGTAACATAAACTACCTTAAATTAACCGACTTATTGGTAACTGTGATCAAAGATAGCAAGGCAACCAAGCGAAATGAATACTTCGTAAAATAAAGAGCTTGGTTTCACAGATACGGACCATTGTGGGCAAGCGAGTTTCAGAGAATTCTTGAACTGGCACTTAGAGGTATCCTCAAGGATGATAAGAAGTTTCATTATTACTTCCAATGAAATCATGACATCAATACTGTACTAATTGAACAATACAAAAATTGAGATTCGACGTAGACGATTGTCTCACGAAATAAATTTCGCTTGTTTTTGTTGTTGTTGTTGTTGATGTGGGGCTTAATGTCATTTTTCAGCACACGACAGGCTATACATGGCGGCCAGTATTAATGGTGGAGGAAGAAACCGGGAAATCCCCGGAAAGAACCACCGACCCACGAGAAGCTACTGGCAAGCTTTCTCACATATCCACATTCGCCGAACCTTAGATTCGAACCCACGCAGACAGAGGTGAGATGGCAGTGATCCGTAACGGAGAGCGCTTTAGACCACTCGGCCACTCGGGGGCCCCCGCTTGTTTTTGAAAAAAAGGATCTTGTTTGGTGGTGTTTCGGCAGTTTGCCTAGTTCCCCGCTAATTTGACTCCCGATTTGGCAGGATACTATTACATACCATTCCGGGAACGAGACTCATCAAGAAAACAAAAAGCAGTGACGTGATACACAGATCTTTTCGCGAACACGTGATGGTTGTTGAAACCAGTTGGAACGATCTTTCACATGTTGGACATTTTGAAAATAAATGTTATTTAAACAGAATAACGAACAACTTCATTAGAAATAGCACGTTATTAAAAATTATTATCAACGTGATTGTAAAATGAGCATTCAGTCATTAAACGGCCCAGTTCCCTACCCGCTGTTTTCTCGATATCTAACCGAATGTTTTCAACTTTTCGAGGACCCTCGGTAACTCGCACCCAGGGAGAGATGTATTTTGTTCCTCCTCGTGGTTTGGTAAATACTTGACGGTCTCCGATTGCTTCTGCCACTTCATTAGCCTTGGCCTTGCTATTATGTTTCAAGCAGGCCCTTGCAAAAGCAATACAAGGTTTTCTTTAAAAAAAAAAGTTTAACAACAAAGGATACATTGAATTTTTCTAACCATCATAAATAATCAACTGAGTTTTTGTAAAACATCCTGTGAAATGTGGTCTCAATAACAACAGTAATAGTCTTCTTGAAAATTAAATATCATTCTTTACAAATCTTAATTTGGTACAGTTTAAGTCTTTAATTATACGAATGCATGATACTTGTGGTATTCATGCTCTGTAGCAAGGCACATATTTTTTTTATCAAAACATACATACTACATACATTACACTTGTGATGTAGTAATCCTTGTCTCAAAACAGCAAATTCTGTTATTAACAACAACAATAAGTGTTGTAGTAACAATGTGATATGGACCATGCTATTATTTAAATAAAGAAGATTCAATTATTTCTTTTATAAGTCAGATTTCAGAAAACCATACTGGAGCATAATTCCTAAAAATCTGACAAGTGCAAATTCAGTAACAGTCCTTGTAGATTTTAGTAATATGTAAACTGTGTAGTACATGAACTGATTAGTATGCTCAAACTGAAAAAAAAATCCAATCATGCATCTTGACCCATACCCTCCCACCCCCACCAACTAAACAAATTCTTCTAGGCCTAACCATTGCATGTTATTACTTAGCAAATAGACACCACAGCTGATAACAGCTGTTATTTATGTGTACTGCGTTTATTACTGAGAAAAATCTCACGTACATATTTATCATTAAATAAAAGCCAGTATTGTATTATTTACCACCAATATCATCATAATCTTAAAAATAATAATATCAGAGCCACGTATCCATCACCAATGTCAACTTTATAATCCTCAAATTGATCTTCATTTCACATTTCACCAGGAAATACATATTTATGTGAATATCAGCTGCTGGACTGATATCGGTGCCGCTTCCTAGAGCAGTTTACATGATCCATACATCAACATGTATACACCATTTTATTTGAACTTTATATGATTTTTACAATGAAAATAATCTGTGCAGTCCATACAGTGATTGCAATGCAACTCCATATGGGCCACCAATATGTCAAACATACTTGAAGGCTTGGAGTTCAATGAAATATAATATGCCTCAAAATTATATGTGCCATGTATTTGCGATAGATATCAACTTTACAACATTAAGTTCACCTTCAATGTCAGGCTACCAACTCAGAAACTGACATCTCTTCAACTGTTTAAGAAACCTTTTCTCTGATATGTGGACTGAAACAAGCAATTTTGTGGCTGATAGTATGATGCTGTTTACCAACTGAGTTATTCTCTATGTTGAGATAGTAAACGAAAAACTAATCTTTGAAGATACGAGACAAATGAAAAAATATGGATGCACACACCTGCTAATAGTGAAAACTATGCCACGTTAATTTACTATTTTATAACATTATTATGCATATCCATATATGGTCCAGTGTAATTATAAGCATAAATAGTTATGAATTACTAATTTTAGATTCACCAAATATTGGCTAGTAGAAACACCTGTCAAAAATAATTCAGGTATTTTTCAACATTAGCAACAAAAGATTCAGTTGATTCTAGTATGAATAAAAGCAGGTATTAATTTCACTTTGAGCTTTAACTGAAATAAGGATATTTCTTGATGAAATTAAAATAGTTTATTTCTCTTTGAGTTACGCATGCAAAAGTTAGCTCTTTGAAGATTCACACTTCATACCAGAATCAAGTGAATCTAAAGCAGAGAGCTTTATCAAACCAAATATATAGATAAGGCAGCCACTAAACTAGAACTGTTTCATAATCACTACTTTAATGTTTAAAACAGATTACTGTTAGCAGAACAATGCTGACAAATGTTTAGAATTTTACACAATACATAACAAAATATAAACGTTGACTCATCCAAACTTTTTGGTCAGCACATACAGATGTGGAATGGACTCAATTTTGCAAAATGAAAATTGTATTTCTTTCTAAAGGGCTATCAATATTGTTTATAAAGCAACTATTTTTTAACAAAATGTTTTATGAATATTTATCATTCAGTATAAAAATAAAAAATCTCTAAATGAACATACATCCCGACTGCTAAAAGAGGGCTTTTTTAACCTTTAAATAAAAACCTGTAACATTTTCAGTTTATGGTTCATAACAGAAAATTGTAAAATGCTGATGCATGATGGTACATATTTATCATTTGAAAGAAATTTGTAAAAAGCATGTGAATAAACTTTTATATTACCAAAACGACTGCATTACTGAGTCTAGGCAGACAGTAATTGTTTAGGGTTTGTAAAGACAAAGCCATCAGAACATATATAAAAAGAACATTTATTTGCTACCAAGATGTATCTAAAATATTTCCAAGAATCAAAACATTACACACAGTGTATCATAACAAGTGTAAATTTGTATATATATTTTACTGACTTGCAGTGTATCACAACAAATTTCAGTACTGAAAAGATCCAATGTTTGGAGTCCCTCTAATTTCATAATATCACACTGATGAAATACGGAAATTTGCTTTCAAGATGTTGAAATACTAGCAGATTATTAATATTTATCCCCATGCCTTACCTGTATCAAGTGTGACTACTTATCGTACTTCTATGGAAATAATGTAAACATTGCAAACAAACTGAAACTGCTGACATGGCTTTAACATACACCTATTTCTAAAATACTAGTTTGGATATTTCTATAAAGTAAAGAAGGCAGACAGAACCAGTCTAGTAGGTAATGGACTGCTTTAGCAATTGTTGCAACCAACGCAATGATGGGTGGACACATAATGGGATGAAGGTTAGCATGTATACATGACAAGCTGTCAAATGGTAACTTTATTTTTGTAATTGGGCAAGTTTAGGCTAAATGTGGGATGTTGTTAGAGGTATTATAGGCAATAAGGTGATCAAATTTGATAGAGTTGTCTTTAGAGTCTTTGGCAGAGCCAAGACAAATAGATAAGACCGACTAGTAATGATTTCAGGAAAAACACTTCAGTACTTTGCTTTTTTCAATGGTCTTGTTTCACTGACCCTTCAAATTAAACTTTAATTCTGCTATTCTTTTCTCCAACACTATTGTAATGAAACATTGGTTAAACTGATTATGTTGCACCTAGAAAGAACAAATGTGTACACAACAACTGTATAAGTCAAGACTGTCCTAGATCCTAATGAACATAAACATCTACTGAGTAGGGAAGACATTGCTGGAGCAACTGGACAATGGCTGACCTCAGGACCTACAGAAAAACATTGCTTTACATGAAATTGTTTGAGCTCCAAACAAACATGCAAGGTTTAATATGACTTTGTTTTTATCTTTTCATATGTCAAGTGTAGCAATTGCAACATTATGTAAAGGGGTCACTTTTGCAATTGTAATTTTTTTAAGTCACCAGACCTTGGCCTTTGGCAAAAAGAAAATTCTTTGAGCAATGCAAATGAACATGTATACATAAAATCAATAATGATTAAGTGACAACACATGCATTAAAGCACAAGTCATATGTTAAACCAAGTAACAGCAATATTGTCTGCTAATAGTTTGCATTTGGCATTAGGTGTTGTTGAACATTCTGCCCATTTTCCTTTTATTTAATGTGCACTTTTAGTTGAATATTCTGCATGTTTTCATTTTCTTTGATGTGTGTATTTTTACCCTGAGCTGATGCCATTGTCAGCACAGTTAATTTTTCATCTGTAAAAATTACAAAGTTCATTTTTGGGTTTTCTACTGTCATTTGAAAATATTACTATGCATCTATCTCTCTGTGCTTGAGCAATGTTGGTCAATACTAAAATGACTAAATGAATTTCATATAAGTTTAAAGTTACCCAGATTTCTTATCACTTTACATATTTCTGCTTGCTCACCAGAAGCAATACCATATAGTGTTCATATAAATTTTGGTATTTTCGACACTTTCCAGACTATGGCCATCTTCAGAATATGATTATCAGAGTTGTTGATTGTCCAGGTTGCTGATATTTTGCATTCTTGGCAGCCTTGATAACATGTTCAGATAGTAAAAGTAGTGGTTTGTTATCAATGTATGGTCTGATTCTTTTCCTCATCAACATACTCCTTTTGATATTAATTACTTGCATTTTAGTTCCTCTGTTTCATGCATCTAAATTTGTAATTTCTACTATCCTTTCCAAGGTTGCAATTAATTTCTCTTGGACTGTATTTGGATTTAATTTCTCTTGGACTGTATTTAGATATGCAGTCTGATTTACCATATACTGAGAACAGTTTTGCTTCAACTGTCAGCACAGAAAAAAAAAAAGAAATCCAGCACCAGAGAAACTATTCCACAATCAAAAAGGAATGTTTGGCTTTGATGTCTGCTTTGCAACATTTTGTAGTACAGTATATGATAGTTTATCTCCTCTGATTATTTTATTTAGTGATCACAGCCCACATACAAATTACATAACAAATTCATAAACAATAATCAGATGATACTGAGGAGTCTCATGTTGCAGGAATACAACAGAAACATTAGGCACATATGTTGAAAAGATAATGTGATTGCAGATGTACTTCCATGTATATAAATATACTATATTACTGTATGTACATTTTGTGCAATTTATACAAGATCTTTCTGTGTCATTTTAATACCTTCCTGTTTTCTTATATTTGACTAAATAATATCGAAATGAAAATTTTCTCTTATAAATCTTGACTTTTTGCTTTATATGGGGAATATGTATATCATTCCACTAGAATGACCCATACAGGGAATTCCAGGGCATACTGTTGAGTCACAGAGCAGGTGATAATTTGTATAGAGAAATAGAATTTGTAAAATTTCCTGTTTCATATCAAGTTTTGGGAATCTAACATCACTTTGTTGCTGTGTTCAGATACAATTTTAGATGAAATGGTTAAATTATTCATACAAAGAATTCATTTACTTTTGGACTGAGATCTAATTCATAATATTGTGTCTATGGATTTTTCACTTGGGAAATAAATGATTTTTTTTAAATTTAATTTAAATTATTGGTTTCACTTTCTTTCTATTACATTGAAGATTATACAGCTATATTTGTTCAAATCTCCACTTAGACAAAATATTTCATCACATACTTCCAACAAAAATGATTTACTTTTAAAATCCACTCCCACTAAACATTTTTAAACATTTTTATCACATTCGTCACAATTTCAATGCCCTTTATTTTTCTCCAGTACATGCCTTCATGTGCTTATTCAAATTTCCACTGAGACTAACCTTTCATCACATATTTCACACCCTGAAAGGGTTTTTCCCAGTATCTATCGCAGAATGAATCTTTAGCTGCCCACTCAGACTAAAAATGTTAGTACATATTTAACAGTTTAATGGTTTATCTCCTGTATGTATTCTCATGTGCTTATTCAGATTTCCACTTGTACGAAACTTTTATCACATACTTCACACATAAATGGTTTTTCTCCAGTGTGTGTCCTCAGGTGAATCATTAAAAGTTCATTTTTAATAAACCTTTTCTCACATATTCCACACTTAAATGGTTTTTCTCCTGTATGTATCCTCATATGAACTGTTAGACTTCCACTCCTACTAAACATTTTCTTACATACTTCACACTTAAATGGTTTTTCTCCAGTATGCATCCTCATATGAATCGTTAGATTTCCACTTGTATTAAACACTTTGTTACATACTTCACACTTAAATGGTTTTTCTCCAGTATGTATTCTCATGTGACTTGTTACATGTCCACTTGTATTAAACATTTTATTACATACTTCACACTTAAAGGACCTTTCTCCATTATGTATCCTCATGTGCATCATTAGATTTTCACTTGATCTTAGAATTTTATAACATACTTCACATTTAAATTGTTTTTCTCCTGTATGTATTCTCTTGTGTTTTTTCAGATGTCCACTTACACTAAACTTTTTATAACATACTTCACACATATATGGTTTTTCTCCAGTATGTATCCTCATGTGGATTTTCAGAGTTCCAGTTTTACTAAACCTTTTGTCACATGCTTCACACTTAAATGGTTTTTCTCCAGTATGTGTGGTCATGTGTAGCTTTAAAAGCCCACTTCTACTAAACCTTTTATCACATATTTCACACTTAAATGGTTTTTCTCCTGTATGTATCCTCATGTGCGTAATTAGATGTCCATCCTGACTAAACATTCTGTTGCATACTTCACACTTAAATGGTTTTTCTCCAGTATGTATTCTCATATGAATCTTTAGACCTCCACCGTTACTAAACCTTTTATCACATACTTCACACTTAAATGGTTTTTCTCCAGTATGCCTGTGCGTCATCATCTGCTTATTTAGAGTTCCACCGTTACAAAATCTTTAGTCACAAACTTCACATATTAAAGTTTCCCTCCAGCTTGTTCTATCATGTGATTATTCAGATTTCCACTCTAGGCAGACTAAACCTGCCATCACATACTTCACATTTAAATGGTTCCTTTCAAGCACTGATAATGTCTATGTAGAACTTTGGTAACCACTCCAGCGGAACATTTCATCACTGGTCCATCGAGATATCCTGTCATTAAAACAAGGAAGTCTGAAGCTGCTTCACAAACAGCATTTATTCACATACGTTCTAAGTACACATCAATTAGCTTTCAACATGGATCGCGGCGCCCCTATTGGGGGAGTAGTTCCTTTCTGATATTGCAGTTAATTATGGGGAGCAGTTCTTAATTAGTAATAGTAGGTAAAACTACTATACCACACATCTCCCGTCTTTTGAAATCAAACGAAAACCACAGTTTGCTTATGCCTAGATAGAAACAACACAAAACAAAACAAACGGATCAGTTCCGCCAACATAAAAAAATATGAAATGATTAATCATAAATTCACTGTCTTTGAGCCTTAATTAGCCAATGAAGAATTCAACGGATGTAGTATATAGGGACGATATACGGACAAGATTTATACGGACAGAAGGTTGGGTCTATATACGGACAAGGGAAAGTTAAACAGGGACAATAGGAATGATGACGTCACGTTACTGGACATTGGCAACAATGTTGCAAGTGGCTGACCTCAATCGGGCCAATCAAGGACAACGAGGAAAAAACTATAACACTTGGCTGGGCGGGTAAGTTCAGTTAGTTTAGCACTGAAACTATACGAATAATAACGCTTAGCTGGGCGGGTAAGTCCCGCTAGTTCAGCGGTGAAACTATACGAATAGATTGGAAGATTCCATCGTCAGACTGAGAGATCCCGTCAAACTAGGAATACAATATAAGTATATCGCTGGATAGACATAGACAAACAAACAAACAAACAAAGAAACAAACAAACAAATAAACAAACAAAGACACACATATGGCAAAGTGAGTAAATCTTTTCGAGACATGAGTGGCCCTGAAATGGGCCTTTGGATTTCTTCTTCTTCTAATTTCTTCTTCTTCTTGTCCACCAGCACCTCAATGTTTGCATTACATTTTTCTTCTCATTCTCATTCTTTTCCTCCTCCTCCAGTTTCTCCTTCTCCTCCTCCTCCTCTTTCTTTCTCGTCTCATTTACTTCTACCTTTTCTATCTTTTCGTTTCATTCTATCATTTGGATTTTATCTTCTTCATCCTCTTTCTCCTCCTTTTCCTGTTTTATCGGTTCGTTTAGTATACCTTACCTCTCTTCAAATTATTTTTTATCTCCATACACAACATACGAGGAACATAAGCCCTAAACTGCATCGCGACCAGCATTTCCTCCACAATACCTAGGGTATCTACCACCTCCTGCAACTTCATCATTTTCTCCAGATGGTTGGTTGCCATTTTTTATTCAATGTTGAATGGCGCGAATGACTATGATGATCATGATGTTAAATTATAGTGGTGTTCGTACAGTTGTACATGTACCACTGGTTTATTCCTGCACATCAGGATGGTAATTTTTTTCCTGGGGGAAGGAATTAGAGCCACATCCCCCAGACTTTTATGCACTCAATGAGTGCTGTTAATTTAGCCGTCAGGTAGCGAAACAGCATGTTTCGTGCCACCTGATTGTTTGGCTTGTTTAGAGTGGGAATAGACCCATGACGCACTCTTGTTTCAGTTCGCTATTTGCCAGTCGGTGAGTGATATTTGAGGCACACACTCATGTTTTGTTAGGTATATTTATGCGTGCATTGCATGCTGATATATTGTGGTGTTCGGTCGAAACAAGGGAGAATGCAGGTCGATAGGTAGGCGCGAATCCACCGGCAGGTGCTCGTGATCTCCAGGGATATGGTCTAAATTTTGCGTCTTTGCACGAATTTTGAATTATAATTAATGCCGAAATGGTTTGAAATTTTATTTCAAACTCTCTGTGCTGATTTTGCCTTAAATTAGGGTAAATGAGGTAACTCCGATGACAGCCATTAGTATGTTATTTATTTGGCATTTGCCACATTGTGTGACTGGCCCTGATGGTCCTGGGTTTAGACCACCTTGTATACGCAGTTAAGTTGGGGGCCTAGGAATCATACTTGGCTTTAGTAGTGCCTATCGGTCTTGGGTTGGCTAGACGTGTATTGGGACCGTGTATGTGCTTAAATTAATTAATTGCCACCTTGTGTGGCGGGGCCTGATGGTCATTGGGCTTTGACCAACTTATATGCTTTTATTTGGGGTCATACTGTATTTCATGTGATTGATTTACGTTGCCACTTGTGTGGCAGGCCCTGATGATTCTGGTGCTCGGAGCACCTTATAATGTCTAGGTTTTAAGGACATTTAAAATGGAATGGCTGTCATCCTTTGTAGTTAGGTTATGTAGGAAGAGTATAGTGTTAGTAATCGTTTAAGGAGTTTTAATAGAGATGGGTGTTATAAGGAAGAGATATAAAAAGATGGTTGCTTTAAGGAAGATATATATATATATATATATATATATATATATATATATATATATATATATATATATATGAGAGATATAGGGTTAGAGCGAGAGTGTATTAGTACTGTAGCAGTGGTGGTTCGGTTATCTGAAGGTGTTCTTGTATTTCGTTATCTATTTATCTGTTGTTGTTTTTTTTTCCGGATTTAGTTGTTCTTATGTTTATAGGTGTTGTTTCTCATTTTTGTAAAATGTTTTAATCCTAAAGAATTATTTTTTTTAAACCGTATTTGCTGTTGTTTTCTTTTTGCATGATTGTCTCTGCTGAATAATCAGGTCCCCATTGACATATCAGAGACTTTCATGCGTATTATGCTTATCTTGTTGTAGGACCCTACTTATAAGTTATATTTGATTTTTGGGTGGAGTCGGGTCAGGTGATAACGGGCATCCTTGCCGAATAATCGGGTCCCAAGCGACATATCAAGGGTGCCGGCTCCCCATGCCGATCCATCATGTTACTGTTAATGGGTTGTTTTTTGTTTTGAGCTTGAGCTGCTTGCTTGCTTGAAGAATTATAGTCACCTCTGAAAACTATGTTCTTTTGCGACTGTTTAAATCCTGATGTCAGGAATTTTATTGGTCGGGGCTATTTCGCAGCTTCTTGCAGTGTAGGCAGGTAGCTGAGTCTTCTACCCGGCGTTTGGGTAGCTGAGTCTCCGCTGTATGCTACATACAATTGGCAATACGCTTCTTTCTTCTTTGTTTAGTCACAGTACATATGCAGCACATTTTCCCGCTCTCTTCTCCCCCCACTCGGTAGCGCTAATACAGCACTGCTCGCTCCACGTGAGCCATACATCAGGCAAGACTGCTGCTCCCGATGTTGCTCCCTCGACGTCCAGTGGGTGAATGAATGATGAATGTTTGAGCTTGATGCTGCTTGCTTGAAGAATTAAAGTCTCCTCTGAAAACTATGTTCTTTTGCGACTGTTTAATTCCTGATGTCAGGATTTTTAATTGGTCGAGGTTGTAGGAATGGTGCCACTACAATCCCGCTTTAATGCGCGAATTCGCGCCTTTCACTTGTCTGGCAGAGGAAAAACACCCAGGGAAAGGCCGCAAACGCTCAGCAATGGACGTCGCCCACTCCCAAAAACTCCAGACTGCACTTATTTGTCAAATTCAGTCCAGTTGTACTAATTGACAGTTCCTATTACCAATAGTGTGCAAGCCACCTGTGCAATTAACCCAATAGAATGAGTCTAGAAATTTCGTTGTTATTTTCATTCAAGTTTGAATTTTGTGTACAAAGTGTACATAAAATTATCTAAAATATAGATAATTATCTAATTTATACCAATCAGCTAAGTCAAAATGGCTCATACATTTTTGTAGCACGCATAAAATATAAATAAATAGCAGGAAAAATTTTTTGACGGTGGAACCAATGGATCAAATTCGGTTTCTCAAATAGAGATATTATCAAAAAGATTTTCGAGCCAAATGGAAAACCTATATCTTTCACCCAGGCAATACTGAAAGGTTGTTCGGCTCTTTCCAACCGAGTCCGGGGACGTCGAGGTATTCCGGGCTGGACTCCACTGTACTCTTGGTCCAGTCATGTGATTTTCCGGCATCAGCGTTAATACTGTGCTTTTTCGCAGCTTCTTGCAGTGTAGGTGGGTAGCTGAGACTTCTATCCGGCGGGTGGATAGCTGAGTCTCCGCGGTATGCTGCACATACTATTGGCACTGCGCTGTTTTTCTTCTTTGTTAGTCATAGTGCATATGCAGCACATTTTCCCGCTCTCTTCTCCCCCCACTCGGTAGCGCTAATACAGCACTGCTCGCTCCACGTGGTCCATACGTCCGGCAAGACTACTGCTCCTGGTGTTGCTCCCTCGACGTCCAGTGGGTGAATGGGTTTGAGCTTGAGGTGGAAAACGGATTGAAATTTTTGGCGCGCGCAGACGTAAATGAAAACATGATAAAAGTTTTGAGTCTGGGGTTAGAGTAATTTTGACTTTTTGTTTGTATTAATCTAGGTGGGTTAATTTTGTTGTATTCCACAATTTGCCCATGCAGTTATCTGAGTATTATTTGTGGGATTTTTGTTTAGATTTTATTTGCTAGTCCTGCTTTATTGATACATTTTATGATGTTCTGGGAAGCAGTTTTGATGTTTGGATTTTCTTTCTTTAAAAATTCAGAGTATGTACCTGAGGAGCCAATTTTGTTTTGAGCAAGGTTGAATGGTGATCTTTCTTGTTTGTATTTATGGCAGATACTGAATATATGATTAAATCTTCTGGCGTTTTACAACGACTTTGTTATTTTGTTTTTGTGGTGCCGTTTTGTTTCCTAGGGACTTCATTTGTTTCTTTGCAGCATGATAAGTGAGTTATTTAGTATTCATAATTTCGATTATATGTTTCTCCTTTATGGCAAATATGCATTCCGTTGATTTGGATGTGTGTTGACCGTGGCAGTTTGCACATTTGGCGGTCGTTTTGTTGCATTTTCCCTTATGTTGTCCCCCGCAGTGGTTACATTGAGTGGAGTAGCGACATTTGAGGGCAAAGTGTCCCCAGTGCTGGCAGTTGCTACAAAATCAAATCTAGGTTTGTTGATGAACTGTTCTAATCTGTAGTGTTTGCCATAGGGGTGGTAGTGGTGTTTTGGCTTCCAATACTGCGGTATTTGTATCTTGCTTTTTGTGGTCCTTGATCTTATATGCTGTGGTGATATTTGTTCAGTTATCCCTAAATTGTTTGATTAAAGTATTGATATCCATGCCTTTGTTTAATCTTTTGCGTACGGATTTGAATGTTGTTGGCATGTGAGTAGTTGTGGTGGTAGTTGTTACTAAGGGTTTTGAATTGGAGAGCTATGAGGTGGGATTTTTGGTTCGGTTTTGGGGTTTTTAGGAGAGAATGGTGCCTATCTACTTTGATTTTTATGTTACCAATTTTTTCCACCTCCATAAGTTTAGTTACCTGGCTAAGTGTACTGCATTCTATTATTATGTGGCTAGTGTTTGGCCAGATCACCGTAAACTGTCCTTTGCGGACTTTGAGCAGTGCCCCAGTAATACTGTTTGTGCTAATGTTTAGAAGTTGGCTGGATTTGCTGCTTATGTATATGGTGTGTTCTAGTGAGTGATACTTGGGTTTTATTTTGAATTGATTTTTGGTGGTTTTATTTTGATTATCAGTAATGGTTGTGTTTGGTTTTTGATTCATGGGCTGTTTGCCTTTTCCTTCATAATTATTAGAGTTGTCCTTATTTGGGGGGTAGTTTTCCTTAGTAGTGGTGGTGGATTTTTCTTTTTGGGTGATAGCGCTGTCGACATTTGAGGGTCCTGGTGTTTGACTATTATGGTACTTTACTTTGTGATCTTTTTGGTTGTTGTTGTTGTTTGGTACCGCTGGTTTGGTGTTATTGGTATTTATTGGTTCGAGTCTTTTTTGGTTATTGTAGCATAGCTTGTCATATTTTCTGATTGTTGAAGTTGTTGAGTTTCCATTTGTTTAATCTCGGGATCAATTTGAGGGAGGAGAGTTATTGAGATTGGATTTTTAGCGGGGGAATGGTCAAGTGGTGCGGTGTATGGGTAGTTTATTATTTCGTTTGATTCCGCTAGTAGAGTATCGTCTAATATTTCCGGTTCAGAATGTTTGTTTGGGTTTTTAAATGGGTTTTAAATGAGATAGGCGAGTGCTGACCCAGCTGTGATTGTGCGATTTCAAATGCTTGTTTTATGTAATCTTCCATTAGCAGAACTGCGTTTACCATTGAGATTGTGTCGTCAAGTAGTGACACAGTGCAATATAATTGCGTTGGGTCCTTATTTTGACCTGTGATAGCACGCTTAGGTTGACGTGAGTAGATTTAGTGGGATTGGCAGGGGAGCTGGTAATGAGGTTTAGTTATGTTTCGTCTACTGGTCTAGATGAGGGGTTTTTGCTACAGTCCAGTGCTGCTATACACTTAGGTGGGGGGGATAGTGGTTTCCTTTGCTAGTGTTCAAAAGTTGCAGGCGGACATTTTGTCTGCCATTTTTCTTTGAGTATTGTGTTTCCTGACCGCGTTTTTCCTGGAGTTGAGCGCGATCTTATTTGATTTTAATTGTTGCGACATTGGTTTTTTTTTTTTTAATCTTGCCTTTTTAGTTTTTGATGCTTAAATGAGATTGTATTAGAGTTGATTAAATTAGATTATCTATTCTGGTGTTATCTTGAGATTAAATGGGAATGTTGAGTTCAAATTGTTATCCTTGTATTTTGTAACAGAAACGCTGGTTAGCGTTAATAAATGGTTGTAGTTGTGGTTATTTTAGAGAGATATTAGTTAGAAGGGAAAATCTCCTATAACAGTAAATCTGTGCAGAGGTTTTCTCGTGCACTAAATCTTGCTAGGATTCTGTTCAGGTGTTTACTAGTATGTTTCCTAGCACCTGTTTTATGGAGATTTTCTTAGTAGTATTTATAGTGAAAGCATAGAGATTTGGCGTAAAGTTGTTTTCCTCTGACTGAGAATCTTACAGATTCTTCTAGTGCTTGATAATCCGCAGGGACTCAATCCAGGTATAAGCTAGTACGTATCCTAGCACCTGTTTGAGGAAAAAAGGCGCAAAAATGGAGTAGCGTTAGTTAAGAACAAAGGAATAGTGAATGTTACGAATGTAGAGAATGTGCGAATGCCGTTGTAATTAAAGTAAAAAAAAATTATGAATGATTGTAAAAAGCGTTTAATAAAGATCTATTTAAAACAGTACAGAGTGTATAAAATGTTCTAAATTGTTTCCTACCACGTTTATGTTGATCTGCAGGTGAGGTTCTTTGTTCTGCAGTGGTTTCCTTTGTTCTCTGCTGGGCGGGCTGCTATATTGCTGTTGTGTAGTTATTCCTAAGATGTTTATATTGTCCTTGTTGAGTTTGATGACCGGACTCTGGACGGATTTGATGGTTAAACGATTGTCCCAGTTAGTACTATTCGACAGCGTCCGTTATTCGCGTCACCCCGGTTCTGTGCGTACACGGTCTACGTGGCACCTGATTTTAGACAAGTGGGAATCGGCCCACGCACTCGTCTTTTAATGACCAAACAGGAAGGAAGGAGGAGGACCCTGGATGAGACACCAAACACCAGCCCGACGTACCTGAAACGCCAGAATTAATAATATCAAATTCAACACAGTTGCCTACATAATGGGTATTTCCTATTACCAATTTTGCGTTAGCCACAAGTGCAATTAGAGTCACGGATTTAGTTTAAATTTTCCTATCTTGGAATTTATTTTGAAAGTACATAGTGTACACATTTTTATTTAAACTTAAAAGAATCGGTCTAAGCGACCAAAAATAACTTTTGATAGTAGAGTTAGGTATTGTGGTTTTAGTTTAGAACGGTGGTCAAAGGATCGTGTTAGATTATCAATAGTATTATCGAGTCGAGATTTCAAGCCAAATTGAAATCTCTTACTAAATGGCAACATATAACAGCCATAAAATGGGCCGAGGTTACAACTCAGAAAACGGGTACAGGAACGGCTGTATATTTTTTGGAGACAAAAGCTATCCCTCTTCCGTCCCTTGCATCCCTCGATACCGCATAGGTCTCCCAGGACCAAGAGTTTCCATTGATGGTGTGTTGGAATTGGTTGATGCTGCACTCCGTGGAATTTTAGAAGCTCGTTGATCAGCATCGCCAGAATTGGAATTGAGCAGTCGTAAAACTGTTCTCCTCGAGGGCTGATGTCAATGATGGATTCTTTTGCATCTTCAAATATCTTAATGGTCTTTTTCCCAATGATCATAGTAGATTTTTTCGGTGGGTCTCTGTTATTGTTCGGAGTGCATCAGTATAATAGGTGGATGCATTAGCAGTTTGTAGTAGTTAGGTAAGTCCTCATTCGTCAAATTGGTCAGCCACATAATTATTCACGTCAATGTGATGTGGTGTGACTGTGTCCATCTTAGTCTGGCTACTTCTTGTTTTGGGTTTAGTATCTTTTGTGTCTTTTGTGTCTTTTTGGTAGCTGTTGTCTGTTGTTTACTTTTAGGTTTGGCACCAGTAGTTGACGTCTTGGTTACATTTGCATCTTTTGTAGGTGTAGTAGGTTGTTTTTTGTCAGACTCACTAGTTTTTGTTGTTGTTGATATTGTTGTTGTGAGTTTCCCAGAATTGATCAGTTTACTTTCAGCCATTTTCCCACTTGGTGATTTAGGTAGTGCTGCTGTAGAGGGTATCAATGCTGCTACTATTGGAGATGACATTGAACTCGCATTCACTTGCAGGGTTATTAATGGTAATGCTGCTGCTACCGATCTTCTTATGTTATGTGATGTCTTTAATTTCTGAGGTACTGGTATTGTTAGGGCAATTTTTCCCTCTTTCTGGGTATCCTCTATTGCCACTGAGTACGTTTCACCCCATTGTTGACGAGTGTTCATCTCCGTGCCCCTCTCTTAAACCTCTGTTCCATTTCTGGTTAAGATTTCATCTGATCTTCCTGTATCTGATGGATTAATTGAAGGTGATTTGGTGGTAGATGAATTTAACGTCATTCCGTGAGTGGGAGTCATTGTAGTACTGACACTGGGAGTCATTTGTGGTTGTCAAGTTGTAGTTTGCAACTGTTGGTTTTGCTCCTTCTGTGGTGCCTCATTTTGTCTTCTTTGTGCCGGTCTTCTTGTGGGCGCGTTTCTCCAATTACTTCTATTGGCACCTCTCCAGTTATTTCTAATATCTTCTTCTCATATCAGCAAAAGCGTAGTACGCTTTGCTTGAGCTCGGAGGCTCCATCCTGTAGCGATGTGGAGGTTTAACCCCCTTATCGCATTCAACGCGTGTTGAGGGAAAACTTCCATCTCTGACTTTCCGTACTGCAGCTTAGTACTTCTTGCTGCTATGTTAGTCGACGACGCGAATGTGAATGAAATGTGAAAAAAATGTAAGACTGGAGACTTCCACGCTTAATATGGCTAAAACGCAGACGCGATAGAAAACATCCCTACTGGGTTTTAGTGTCGAAACGTTATGATAGCTGATTTCATGGTGAGGGATAGAGAGAAGTCAAAGAGCATATATTCACAGTGTTGTTTTGAAAACAAACGACATCCACATCTTTTTTTCAAACCATAACTTTTTTATTTATTTTATCGCAAACAACCAACAACTAACAACAAAAAAAGTTTTCAGATAAATTATTTTTGACATGGTGGACAGCGTTGTGACGTGAAGTTAGACTTCCGCTGATGGAAGTCATTGGGTCATTGATGTACATTACGTTTCCTAGCTAAGGACAAAAGACAGCCATAACGGTCACAAAACTATCGATCCCTTTTTGATCGTTTATAGCAGAGTTACGATCAAACTAAGTCACTAAATGTTCTAGAGGATATCCAA
>JAECUM010003334.1:0-81991 GCA_016617855.1 Megalonaias nervosa | reverse complement strand
TTACACCCGTGGCTTTGCATGTATATATATAACAATAATACTCTTATTACACCTAAAATACAAATTTTTCTCGCTATTCACAGATCTACGTTGTATATTAAAACGGATTTCATGTACTTTTGACGATGCGTGGAGAAGACTAAAATTATTGTTTGCCAGATTGTACTTACTGCCATGAAATGAACAGTGGATGATGATATTCATCGTCGTCGTCGTCATGACCATCATGATGATGGCGAAAACGATGATGGCAACGACGACATTGGTGATAATGAAAACGACGACAACGACTGTGATTAATTATATTTTTTCATGTTGTAATTGCTAGTGTTTCTGATGTTGGTAATGTCCATGATAAATATTACGGATGAGAGCGAGGATTGGGAGCTGGTAGAGGAGAAAGGAAGGACGCTGATGACGGCAAAATATTGAAAAGAAAACCATGACGATGACCATAGTTTTCTTCTTGCTGTCGATGGTATAGGATCTCTCCGAGTGTGATGACACTGCTGAAAAGATAAGCAAATTGATGTGTGTTTTTTGCATGCAACTTTTGCAATGACATAGCGACTTTGTTGTCAAGGCAACAAAGATCATTACGATGATGTTGACGAAGCTAACGACTTCGAAGCCGATGAAGATAACAGTTTAAAATATAGGCTATATCTATGACTAATCAATAATGCATTTTTATGTTAAAAAAGCTATTCAACCATTAATATTCCACCTCTATCTTCTGCACTCGAGTTTATTAAACTCTAACAATTTGTATACCCATCTTGAGCAAAGTTGATTTGTTAACGTATTTTACAACTCTTTTGTTAGACAGAAGATAGTTCCAGTGTATTAACCCTGGGACAGGGTTCGCAACAGCGCATTTCCTGATAACACAAACAATACCCTTATCTGCCTGCTTTTACGTGTGACCTTTATTGATCCTAACTTTGATTCATGCGCGGAGAAAATTTTTTCTTTCTTCTGCAGTCCAAGACAGACCATTAATCAAATATTTGACCTTCTGGCCGCCACGTTTTCTTACCACACGCGGTGCTCTGGACGAGCCATGAAGTTATAAGACAAGCGTGATCATGAAGTGAATAAACCCTTGATTGGGGTGGACCAGATTGTTGTTGATGTTCCGGTCTTAACGCCAATTTCCAGCTCATGGTAGGCTATATATGGTACCTGTATATCTCAGAGAGAAAGATCCCAGGAAAATCCGAGAAGAATCCCTACCCACAGGAAGCTACTGGCATGATTTCTCACATGCCACGTTGACCGAGCCCGAGACTCGAACCCACGCAGACAGAGGTGACATGTCAGTTACCTGTAAAGGCATAGGACCAGATTGAAGTTACGTTTCTGAATGAGATTTTTCTTGACAACGAAGACCGTTGCTAAGCGCACATATTCACTTTTGTTTTACTCATTTAAAAAAATTCAAGAAAAGTATAAAGAAAAAATTATGTATGTCAGATTTAAATAGTCCTCATGTCTTCCATTATGTATATAAACTATTACGGGAATTATTGAAGTAAATATGACACGACTGAAAAGCTTTGTAATAACAAACATAATGAATTCAATCAGACAACAGCAAAGAAAACGAATTAAATCACACTTATTTTAGTGGTAAGAAACTTTATCAGTTTATTCGTTTTTCTATCTTTCTTTCTTGATAATCATACTCGAATCAATGGACATGTACGACAAGCAGAATGAAATGGTACTTCTGTACCTGTCAGTCAATACGCCAGCTGAAATTGCCCCATCTGTGTACATTGGCAAAAGCTTCAATCTCTGTGTGTGGTTCCAAGTCCCTGGTAATCATGGCCACGTGTTAGATACAGATGTGTATATAAAGATTGTTTCAGAAGGTCAACAGCGAACCATTTGCGCATTTATCGCAAAAACTGTCGAGAAATGCAAATTGTTAACTTCACAGTTTTAAAGGTTTACGAATTGTTATTTGTTTAGCTGAAGACAAGGCTGGAAGTTTTTATCACGAGAGATGGGAGGGACAGAATTTAATATTACGGTCTCAAAGTACCAATATTAAAATAACGTAACCTAAACAAAATATCCTTCTCTAAACAGCTAATTTTATGAAACGTAACGTAGCAATTACGAAGGTTATTTTACCCAGCAACCATACATACTAATTAAAAGAGATAATTTCTGCACATGAATTAAAAAAAGACAAAATAATTTGAATAAATATCTGACCATACATTATTAAAACGATTGATTATTCATAAACGCCGATAATTATATTCAAATATTTGATTATGGTATCATAATACAGAGAGACATTATAATAGTACGCAGGAGATATAATCATAACATACAATAAGTCGAAAGATTCAAGGTCTTCAGAAAGAGATGAATTAAGCTCGGCTAAGTACATCGAATTTGCGGGGGGTGAGGGGTTGACATGCCGATGACTGAAAATAAAACCTATTTTTGTAATGCAAATACTATATGTACTCACTTAAAATCCGAGCCCAACAGCAAACTGCAGAGATCAACATTTGTGTCGCATAATGCTACGGCAGATCTGGATCTATGCAGTTTTGTTGGAGTAATCAGTAGAACAAACAACATAGACCCCGATCCGCCGGCCACACTTACCTTGTATAGCCGTCAGGCGCGTGGCTGTCTATACGTAGATACGCAGCTGCGTACGAGAATTTTGACAAGAAAAAAATAAAACATTTGAAACCAATTACTTTAATGATGTGTTAGTATTGCAATCAACCTTGATATGAGAAAAATCATTCCCTGATTTCATGACCAGTGTTTCCATTGAATATACGCAACCACATCCGTCCTTCTATATACTTGTGTATGACGAAAAACGGTCTAACAACGCACCTAACCGTTTGTGTTTTTAACGTGAGAGAAGCTTTAGAGAATAAAACTCAATACTTAGAACTATTCGTCCTTGACAAAACATGCAAATTATTTAACACCGTTAAGCAAATATACAAATTATTTAACATCTTTAACAAAATATCCAAATTTTGTAACACAGTCAAATAAAATATTCTACCAAAAAGTTTATTTCCAATATTTAGTCAATAGTTTATTGGTTGTAATGAACTTATAAGAACAACACAAAATATGTATGACCTACTTCCTCGTCAATACTTTGGTCGGGGGGTACTATTTGTTTAATGCACGCGTCTAGGGTACTACGCACAGAATATCGATTTACTCCTGAGGACCACACACGGGAATGGCGATAACCTTGTAAATGTAGGGTTTACTCTCCATTGACAGAGTTCGTTTAAAAAATACTAATTTATATCTCGCATCTTTCTGATGTATAAACTGAGCAGAAGAATTAAACATTTTCACAAGTTCAGTCTTTTATATTTCTTAATTACATGCTGGTAAACACATTATAAACGCAAAACGATGTATGCGACTGGCGCTACGAGGACAACAATCTTACTAAATTGCACAATTTTATATAAAAAAATAATCATACTACGACTGATCGTCTCTAGGGCCCATGGCGATCAGTGGCTTTTAGCGCCTACCACAACCCCAACCACAACCCTTGAAAAAAAATCGCTTCTGTCTAATTTGGTGCCTTTTAAAGCCTGTCGTCCCTAATTCGCCTACAAGGTGGCCCCTGCCCTGACCGTCTCGCGTTTCAACCCATGTCAAAACAGCTGTATTTATTTCCTTCCTCATTCATTCATTCATTCATGCACCCCTATGGGCTCTAATATATATAATAGGCCCGATGTGCCCTCCTGCGTGTCGTTAAAGGCGACAAATGGAGGCAGATGCTGCGGGGCCGCAGAGGTTAGAGTGCTAGACTCGAGGTGGAAATAGTGCGTGTTCGAATCGTACAACTGGATCAATCTATGTCGTCTACCATCGTGCGTCCTTGGGCAATGCACATACTCCAACTGCCCGAGAAATACATATCATGAAAACGGTATTATAAAAGAGTATATACTGTATTGTACATAAAGTGGTACAGCGTGACATGAAAAGAAAAGCTTCGCGTTTGGACTAATTGAGTTTGACCGACCCGTTAACTCTTGACAAGATGGCTTTTATTTGACATGCTTATGCACGTCAGTCGTTAGCTTTTCTGTTGGTGTAAGGCGATGAAGAGTTATTGCAGAATTGCCCACAAAGAGTTGAGGTTACGCAATCGCAAAGCAGTCAATACATTGTCGTTTTGACTCAAGCTATTACCCCAGTTTATACTGTCGGTAATATTGGTTCATCTTAGGCCATATATGTTTTTCGGTTTATTATAATTTTATGTAACTTTTTACAGACAATGGTCTAGCGATAAGGCAGTTGTGGTGTAGTGCTTAGTAAAGAAGTGAGGGAACGCATGTTACTCAGATGCCGGGGTGGTGGTGGGGAATGGCGAGCGCAAAGAAAGTAACAGAACGCGTAAAATGTAAGGGAACACCGTTCCTACATGTTCCGACAGCACTATTGCACCCATGTAAGGCAGTGTAATCGATGTGAAAAAGGAACTAAATGAGACCGTAATGCTATACGCAAATATAATAGCTATGCGAGGCACTGTTCTCATGTTTTTTGTCAATATGAAGAAAAATTATAATTAATTAGACAATGTTTCCAGCTGTTTCTACTACTAATGGATAATGACAAAGACGGTAATGTAAGTACTATCATCTTCAATAGTAGTAGTAGTAGTAGTTGTGAACGACTCCAAATGTGCCACTTTATTTGCAAAGCTATCCAATCCCCCTACATACATATACTCAGTGAATATGAAAATGACCACCGAAAGTGAAGCCACAGCTAAAGTAGTTTTGTTGTTTGTTGTTGTTGTTGTTATGGTTTCAATGGTCATTATTCAGCACATGATAGGCTATACACGGCGGCCAGTATATTCATTGGAGGAAGAGCTTCGAAAAACCCGGGAAAAACCACCGACCCACGGGAAGCTATTGGCAAGCTTTCTCACGTGCCCACGATGGTCGAGTCTGAAACTCGAGTCCACGTGGACAGAGGTGAGATGTCAGTAATCTGTGAAGGCGAGCATCTTCGATCATTTGGTCTGCGTGGCCCCCATAGTAGCGTTGTAATCTAAAAGGCAATGCCATTGAGCATTTAAAACGAATGTGCCTTTGAAGAGACAATGTTACTGAATACACTGATCTGATGATTTTCATTGCTCTGTTATCTTCCTCTTACATGGCCGGTTATAATCATTGTCTTTATCTACATGAACCATTATAGTCACTCGGATTATATTTAACTACATGGTCGGTAATAATCATTCGGATTGTCTTTATGTCAAAAATTAATTCAGCGACCAACTTTCATGTATATATTTTCATTTTCATGTAATTCAATATTGAAACTAGTAATAAATTACACGGAATATTTCCTGTCATCAATAATGAATTTGAAATATTTAACCTCTTTCTTTCCTTTAAACCAGTGGTTCCCAAAGTGGGCGGTACGGCCCGCTTGGCGGCGGTGGGATTACCGAGGGGGCGCTAATGCTGAATAATGCTTGTTACGGGGTAAGGTACGGGGCGCTGAGGATAACCACGGGGGCGGTGGCCCGAAAAGTTTTGGGAACCACTGCTTTAAACTAATAAATAATCAATTTTTCATAACTAGTATGATAATCACGTAGAGTTCCTATCCTGTCAGTGCAGCTATGCAGTAGCGCACTAACTGGGGTGGGGGACTGGGAGGTTGACCCAGGCGCCAGAGGTCTTGGGGCGCTAAAACCACGGGCGCCAAAGGTATTGGGGCGTCAAAACCCCTTTGGGCCTTCATCGTCGCCCCGGACGCCATTTAACTTCAGTACGCCACTGTAGATATACAACTCGGAAAGTGGAATATCATTTGAAACTGGCAAGACTAGTGAAATGCAAAATATGAAGAACATCAAAACTATTTAAATTAACATACATTGCCTCTTTGAAGCTTTTCAGCCATCAACACTTGTATTACCTTAGGAAAGGTGAGTCACGGTAAAGATTTAATGACGGTCAGTTTGGTGCGGCAATAAAGGTAATTTTATCAGCCCATAATGCTGTTCATAAAATGTAAACGGTGAGAAGATATCACGATATATGAAATTACGTTTTATCATGGATAAGATACAACTGTATTCACAGGCGCGACATCAAGAGATTACTGTTATCGGTGGATTCTATGTGGAAACAATAAGTTACACTCAAAGAATATTTTCAAGGATTTCAACTGTTTTATTAACGCTTGAAAACATGACACATTCGGGATAAATCGGAAAGTGTTTGAAATTTAGGCAGTAGTATCTTTTACTGACGCATTTTAACTTTATAGTATGGTGTTACTCAATATAAATCTGAAACGAAAAGAAGACTAATAAGAATATTAATAAAAGCTACTACCACTACTACTACAAAATAATATTAATAATAATAATAATAATAATAACAATCGTCGTCGTCATCATCATCATCATCATCGTCGTCGTCGTATAATGACAAGGAAAAGTTGATTATGATGGTGAAGATGTCGACGAGGATGAAAGCAACATGTAGTTTACTAATAATACAGATTCGCTGGGATCGCACACGCGCGCGCGCACGTGTGTGTGTGTGTGTGTGTGTGTGTGTGAGAGAGAGAGAGAGAGAGAGAGAGAGCGATTGTTACTCATTCTTGAGAGATTTCATTTCACGATCAAAATCCGATTATTGTTGTTGTTGTTGTTGTTGTTATTGTTTTCGGTTTAAAGCCATTCTCAGGGCAAGATAGGCTATACATGGCGGCCACTATAACTGCTAGAGGATGAATCCGTGGCACACCACAGGACGAACCACCGACCCACGGGAAGCTACTGGCAGCTTTCTCAGATATCCACATTGGCCGAGCCCTAGACTCGAACCCATGCGGATAGAGAAATCCGATTAGTACACGAGCGGTAAATTTATACTGCACTTTATGTGCGGTGGACTTTTGTTTGAAGTAAATGAATATTTACTTTAGTTTAACAAGAGTCAAAACGTTTTGAAGACCACTGTCATTCACGACATAGAACATTAATCCTGTACTTAGTCTTTACTGGGTGTATTTTTATACTGCATGTATGGCGACGATCGATTGGCGGACCGGCTGGTCATGTGATCAATTAATACCAACAACGCTGACACAGAACACATTGCCTGTTAGTGTGTATTGGCAGATACACCGAGCAGGCAGTGTAAATGTGTACTCTATAATACCCCGTTTTTTGCGGGTTGTATTTCTAATGTTTGGACTTGTTTCATATGAGATTGTTCAGTAAACAGTGTAGGATTGGTGTTGAAGTATACGTTTCATTCATTCCATTGTGCCGTTTTCTTGTCTTCTGTTAAATTTCCACTGAACATATAACGACTGTGATTTGTTGAACCTGCTCCTTTTTGTTGCAGATGCAGCGCGTCTTTCACAGTATAGGGTGGTTACGCTAGAGAAAAATTTCTTCGGAGGTGTTTCGGAAGGAATAAATTAAATACATTTTTATCAAAAATGACCGATCAAGAGAAGGACTGTGCAAAGAATCTTTTAAACAGTGGTATGCCGAACACAAATTCTGTATCACCGGCAGATTTTAGACGGATAAAACGTTATTTTTACGGATTGACAGTGGTAGTGATCATTGGAGATTTCATTTTGATCGTGGTAGTCGCAGTTCTCTACGGAAATTTAAGCCACGATTTAGAGCATCATACTCATAAACCGAAAGTAGGAGAACAAATCAACAAAATACTGAAACGCGAGGAACTATGTCTCCCATGCGATCAGATTCGTTTAGGACCCAGCTTAGAAGAAGACATGATGTTAGATGCATTCGTCAGGAAACATAGCACAGAAGGGGAACAATGTTGTGTAGAAACCCCCTCACAGCTCCTTCGAATGCTGGAATTGGTAAGTGCATACATGTTACAATATTTACTATTAAAAGGTCTCCTGTCTTACACGGTGCGAATTTTTTTTTTTTTTAAGCAAACAAATGTACGAGCAAATTTTACCTGTTGTTGATTTCTTCTATTACAAATTACAGTGACAACTGAACCCGACAAGTCTTGGAAGGTATAGCTATACATGGATATTAGAGTATTATCGAGCGTTAATCAAAAGGACAAAAGGATAAAAAAAAAAAAATGTATAGTAATCATCCACTGTCTATTTCAGCCTATTACAGTGTTTGTATTCCTTTTTATAGTATAAGTTTGTTTGTATGTTTCTCAGGCGATGATATTTACTATCTTCTCTAATCCATGAATACTTCTAGCAGGTTTTTTTTGGCTCTATAATAAAATGAATACACACGTTTTTTTTTCTTCTAATGAGATAGTTACTTATTTGGCCATTTTATTGGATTCCTTGATATTGAAATAAGGGTCCATTCAATTGATGAACGCTGTGTTCTTAAAAGTTTGTTCTAGCTTTATGATATACCTGATTAAAAACAATAACAACATAAAAAAAACCCAACAAATAAAAACAAACAAAAAACAACAACAACAACAGACGTCTCGAACAGGAACCAGCTTGATTTGTCCCACTAGTTTGATTTTGCAATTGTAATACACAAAGGACACTAGTGTCTTATTGAATATCACAGGACATAAATTCAACCAGGTAGCACGGATTTATGTTTTAATTTTGGAACAAATGTGTCCCATCTAATTTTAGATCCATTCTTATCTAACTATATTTGTGTATCGTTTTACAGAATACGTACTATCATATAAATACTGACCCTAAAAAGGTTATAGAATTCGTCCAGATTATTAAACATCTTCGCATGTGTGTAATTTTGTGTATGTATGCATATTGGCGTATTTTATTAAGTACATATATATGTATGTGACCAAGCTAATGAACCTTGCGTACTTATGTATATGCTTTTGCGTATGTGTACCTGTAAATGCATTCATGCATTCATGCGTGTTGTACTGTATGTATGTACGGATGGATGGGTGTGTGTATGTATGTATGTATGTATGTATGTATGTATGTATGTATGTATGTAATAAGAAAAATGGTTCACAATTTAAAATAATCACATAGAAAGAACAGATGAATTGATGGATTATATTTACAGGTACACATACGCAAAAGCATATACATAAGTACGCAAGTATTGCTTAATATATATATATATATATATATATATATATATATATATATATATATATATAGTGTAATGTCTACAAAGAAACTTCTGTCATTATAACTATGCTCGAAATACTAATGACATTTTCCATATGTGAGGACAAGATATGGCCTGAAAGTTACATGTGCACAACAGTAATGTTTTGATAGACTTAAGTGGAATTACCTATTTGTTCATATATAACGCTCGTCCCTCCTCCGAGAAGTATGTTAAATTTAGCAGCTGTCAGTAGCATGTCTTCATGCCGTACAGCTAGTTCTCACAGTTAACTTCAAACAACAGGTCAGGACATTGTATTGTTTTACATTTCCCAACAAGAATGAGCGAGTAGTATGTACGTATATGTATGTATGTATGTATGTATGTATGTATGTATGTATGTATGTATGTACATCAGCATAAACCTTCATGTATTGTGCCGTGTAAGTTCACGTTGAGGTATCCCAAACAAGGTACGCAAGACAAAAATGTTCCACCATGTTTTGCTGTTGTTGTTGTTGTTGTTGTGTGTGTGTGTGTGTGTGTGTGTGTGTGAGAGAGAGAGAGAGAGAGAGAGAGAGAGAGAGAGAGAGAGAGAGAGAGAGAGGTGAGTGGGGTGGGACAGAGCATTCCAGTATCAAGGCTGAGCGAAGTAGATGAGAGAATGATAACTCCTTCACATTGAACGGTAACGATTTTGAACTCGGGTTCATTTGTTTTCACATGTGTCAATGAATACAATAATGTAAGCTTGACCCTTTAGTCAAGTTCAGAGAGAGAGAGAGAGAGAGAGAGAGAGAAAATAATCGCATCAGAGCTCATTTTCAGGCAGTCGCTACCAAAAGAAAAACCCGTTTTCTATGGTTGCAACTGAGAGTAATTTCTCCTTACGTCTGACAAGTTAATCTCCTTTGCAAACCATCTTTTCGTTCACTTGCCGTCCTATCATTATTATTGCTAGTGAACACATTTTAAAATATTGGTGCTTATAAACGCCAGTCTATTCTAAAGCACGTGTGACGTTTCTGTTGTTCCCAGAAAGGATATCGCTTTTCCCCGTAACTTTTGTATGAATGCACCAGATTTTATTGACCTCACCAATACCGCCTCAAGGCAAATAAAAAACATCATTTTGCCAAATGCTGATGTTACAAGAAGCAATAGATAATGAAAGGTTGTTCGTGTTAAACGGATTTGAACACATTTGAATGTGCGACTCAGACAATATGTGCACGAAATAAGAAAAATCACGGTTGGATCGAAATAAAAATCAAGTCCAAGTGATTTAGTTGTGGTTTGGTGTTATTACGGCACACCAACACAAGTAGGGTGTTTACTGTCGAGGCAATTCGACGTGCAATTTTAGGGCTCTCAAATAGCTTCAAACATATTATTGCTCTGATTATATTGCACAAAACGCCATTATATTTCCGTGTATTGATTGGATAGATTTTGTTTTATCTCCAGGTAAAAGAAAAGAAAATATTCCAGCTTGAACCCCCCCCCCCCAGTCCCCGCCAAGAAATTAAGTGATCGATTCCTAAAGTGCCTAGCCTAAGAACACACCTCCGTAGCCGACCCTCACTGCTCCGATATTAGAATTCGAACCCGCACCTTTACATGCTAAATAGTTGTTGGTATACGAGATGTGAGAAACGTTATAAAACGTGTGGTGTAAATTTGCACTTCTTTTATATTTTAATGACAGCTACGGACAAACGAAAACCCCCGTTTCATTTTAGCGTTGTGAGGTTAAATACATCGATTATCAGATTGTTTGGCAAGTGCATGGGTAGGACGATTAGTATGTAAAATGGTAAGTAAATACAATAATTCGCATAATAATTGCCATGTACGTTTACATGATCCCTACGCTTTCACGCCGATTCTCACGAGATCATGTATCTCTCTGTACATGATTTCGTGAGACTCGGCATGAAACCGCATTCTTTTTAGTATGGAAGAGAACGGCGTATTTTTAGCCGTACATTAAGAGACAAAATTCTCTTCTTAAGGTGAGCATAATCGACCCAACACCAAGTGAAACATACGCAAGAACTAAAATCTCGTTTCGAAAGATGACTTGCTTACAGAGGCTGAGATATGTATTTGGGTTTTAAAAGGATTAGTTCTTATCTTGCCAATAATAACGGTTATCGAACCAAACACATTATAGGTGCATTTCAAGTTCTTTGCCACAGCGTTATTCGTTTTTGCCAGGCTAAACATCTCCGCCCTTATACATTCCCGTTTTCCATGCTCAACAACGTATTAAATATTGACTGTTTGAACCAATCATGTGTTATATATATATATATATATATATATATATATATATATATATATAGAGAGAGAGAGAGAGAGAGAGAGAGAGAGAGAGAGAGAGAGAGGTACTGTGAGGAGTAAAGTGGGCCATTTATAGTTAGCTTTGCAAATATTCAAGACATAAGATTGCGGTGGACAAAATTGTATTGAAAAACAAATTAGTAGATTTGCGTCGGCATACGCTTCCGCAGATTGTGGTCAATTTTTCTCCGTTTAACCGAGAATACTTTTGAGCTCCAGGTTGTAAAATACTGCATTGCGGCAATAGGACGTTCTAATTTTAGCAAATTCTTTTTATATGATACGTCTATTTACATGCAGCTGTTTACCAATCGACTTGGGTGTGTTGATGTTCCTCCAGAGAAAGATTTTATAAATGATCTGCGCGTATTCTTTGCCACGAAAAATAAACAGTTGTTATCGGATGTACAAGATATACTAATATCTTCCCTTGAGCAGTGAAGTGAATGTTACACGCCATTCCAACAACGGGCGTAATCTTTACTATCTTGCGCGCCGAGTTGAATTTTTATTTGTATCGGTAACCTATTTGTCTTCTAATTTATGCATGAACTTGAGATTGATATTCGTCACGCGTGCGATTTTCTTTTTTCCTTTCCACCATCAGTCGTGTACAGATATTAAAACCAGTTAAATTCCACAAAAAGTTACTTATATAGACGGAGAAGCTCATTCTTTTATCTAATGTTAGAATGCCTGTCATTCTTAATTAATTATGTTGGCAATGTGGTTTCTCAACCGCATCATCAGTTATTCATTATATTGTAATGTAAAATGTTATGGAAATTTGACATGGTTTTATCTAACGAATTATAACAAGCAAACTGAAAAAGTACAAACTCTGATATTGAGAATTAGAGAAACATATTAATAGCTATAAAACAATATTGTAAACGGCCGGCCGTACAGAATGCCCCTTGAAATACCAAACCTCCGTTATATATAGATAATAGACGGGAGGATTGGCAAAAGGACTGATAAACAAGATAACTAGATATACATGTATATGAAAGAGCTGGCAGTTGACAAGCGAAGAAAGGATAATGACATCAAACTTTATGTTAAGAATGGCAATCTCACTTACCTTTTCACTTATTTTGCTAGACTGTATCCATATGTTATAATATCTCAGAATCACGTCGGCATATAATTGGAAATTCGATATTGAATTATATTGGAATTTAAGCACAGCTAGGTATACGAAATGCCAATCCTTAAATATAAACGATACATATTCAGTAGTAAATTTGATTAAATTATTGTATCGCGTTACATTAGCCTGAAATTTATATTAGACTTTATTATGGCACTAAAAGTGAATCCTTTCGTATATGCCAATGGAAACAAGTTACCGTCCAACCCTTCAACCAACAAGCCTACCAACCAAAGAACCTATTTAAACCATCAGTTACAAAGCGGGATTGATGATAAATCTCTCAACAAATCTTTAGAAATACGACGGTTCTTAACGTCTCTTCATCTGTCGTTGCGTTTCAACGTGTTTTCAGATGTTTTCACAACCTGACATTTATTATTTTTTTTTTTCTTAGATCTAATTTGCTTTTTTCCATACGGTTAATTACTATTTTCTTTATGAAGAAGGATATTTTATAATATTTAAAAAAAACCCACAAAAAAATACCAAAAAACAAAACAAAACAATGTTCCATGTGCATATCTAGAAGTATATTTACCGATAAACGAGTGGGGCGTTGCTTATTAGGATTCAGACTTTTGACGGCACAGTTCAACAGCTGCATTTCCATATAAGATTAAAAGCTCGACTTCCCACCCCAGGCCTCCCTTGTACGCTGTAAGTAGTGTTTTGGCAGGTCAAACTGTTTTAATCATGAGCTTAGACGGCTATGAAACATTCATCCTTGAGAGAGTTACCATTTTATGTAATGAATAAATGTTTTGTAAACTTGGTTGCCTGCTTCACTCAATATCATCTTGTAACATCTCGTCATTTCACGCCGTGCGGGTTCGCTAGGGACATTGGCACGAGATGGTCACGGTCATCCAAATGGAGAATCAGATCACGAATTATTTTACTATAGGTTGTCTTAAATAGTTTCTCAGTACTGAACTTTCCATTGTGTCCAAATAATAATAAATCATATGTTAATCTGAAATACCCACAAAGGTGTACACGTGGTGTAGTTCTTGTCATAGTTAATGGGCATTTTTTTTTCTTCTGAGAGGCTGGACTATAAACAAACCACCGTTACAGATTTCACGACCCGATCATCATCAATGCCTCATTTACTCATTGTGCACTGTCGCTGAAATGCACACAGACAACCACACCATAATGCTCAAATTCGAAAGAATAAACAATTACCTTTAAATCAACACCAGGAATGTCTAAATCTAACTCTTGTATCACCACCAAAAGGAGACAGGACAAAATGCTCTAAATTAGACTGGGACTACATTCCGGAATTAATAATTCTGGTATGATTTCAATGCCCAGACGACAACAGTTTCTGAACTGTCGGGCGAAATTTAGGACATTTTCCTACGCCCATTCAAAATTTATTGTGTGATGTACGTGATCTTCTCGTCGGTAATCGGGGCAGTAAATTTTGTTATTCTATCCATCATGAGAAATGGCGAACAAGGTTCAGTTGCAAAAACTTGGTTCCAACTATCTCCGATTTTTCATTAGAAAAGAGTTTATATCCATTTTAATATCGCGTGCTTCACATTAGTTCAGTGTGATAAACGTGCTATTTATGTTTTCAAGTTCAAATGTATACATGATTCAGAGGGAACATTTAGAACCTATTTAACTTGATTCAGCTTGCCTTTATAGAGGTAAGGGATGTGTTGTAACAGAAGAAGTAGACATTAAACCTTGCGTTTCAAATATTGATCAAATATCATATCAGTTTGTAATGATGTTCGTAGCAACAAGTGAATTATAGATATTTCCTTAATGGAAGATTATATATGGGTATTGTAATGGTGGTAATTTTTTTAAGAAAAAGAAGATTGGAGACTTGTTTCACTATGCATTACCAAATTGGGCTTGTAAATTATTTCACGATAAAACAGCATTCAATATATAAACAGAGCAGATAAATGGTTCTAGTTTGCGTTGCATTGTCTTCCTTAACTCAGTAAGAACGGTATCTGAATGATGTTTAAGCTGTGCATGAAAAAATGTTAACGTTTCGGTTTTTGGATTTAAAATTAAGTTGTTGAAAGGCTATTTTTAAGCACAAAGAAATATAAACTTATAAGAAATTCAGCATCATACACAGTGTACTGCCGACATACGGATCTTAAGGTCTATAGCAGGTGTCGGCAACCTATTTTACATAGCGTACCACTTGTTTTCGGATTAATTACAAAATGAACGAGCGCGTACCACCAGTAAGAGAGTAACATACTGTTAAAATCGAGATTTTTGGCTGCCCTTCGCGTGCCACACAAAACCATTAAAGATCTCTTATTTGGATTCAGTTCTAAACTTTAGTTTTAGACTAATTATTAATACGGGGCATGACCACTGACATCTAGGATAAATGGTTCCATGTTCTCCAGACGAGATTCGCCTCCGTACGGGACCTTTGTAAGTGGATTTTACAAATGCATGCTTTGTCTGGAAAGAGCTTTCATCTAGCTTGCTGGTACGTCATTTAAAGTGCACCTCTCGTTGTTTGCAAAATAGCACGAGAAATCTCTTTTGAATCCCGGTTGTCGCTTCCATTCTATACGGACTTATCGCTGCTGTGATCGATGGAAACAAAACTGCTCCATGTAAATGATGAAATACTACCGCTGTTTTACTTCCATTATCTTGGCTAGTTGTTGGCTTGAAAATCAATTCGTCAGGGGGATCTTGCCTCAGAAAGCTATTAAATATCTGAAACATGGTAAGTTGTCTATCGTATCAGTACACTATCAACTCGAGGATGTCCCAGGGATTGGTCATTGTAAGTTTGCGATGAAAGTATTGTAGATGCTGCTAAACTGTTAAAACTGCATGGTTCGACTCTTGCAGAGGGTTGCCTTAACTTTTTGTGGGACTGACTAGTTATATTTTAGAAGTCGTGGGGAGAGGGACAGTATTTTCCAGCATCACCAAAACGTTTGAAAAATATCCTTTTTGTGTTTTGTAAACAAAATACCCAGCTATATCGATTTGTATTTAGAGTTAGGTACCCCGACAATTTTGTACCGCGGTATTTATGGACATACATGAACCGCAATTATATTATGGGCCAACAAATGAATGTTCTGAGACAGGGATCTGGCGTTATTTTAAAGAAAAATTCCTTGTGGATAAAATATCTTGCTCAGATTTATAACAAAATAACACCATACTATATCCATTATATTATTTGAAGATAAACTAAATATGAGATAAGAGAATATATAATACCCCATCTCAAAAGAACATCGCAGTACCCTACCCCTCCAAAAAATTAAATTGTCAGTACCTTATAGTAGATAAATTGCTATGTTTATGTTATTTTTGTATAACTTGCAATATTAGAAACTGTAACTAAATCGGGTTGATTAATCTAACACTATAGGTGACACACTGTAAAAGACATTGTACTGACGTTAGGTGGATTGGTAAAAAAAATAGAAGGAAGCGTTGTGACCGTGACCTACAATTTACTGTCTATATACTATTGACATACTAGACAGAGAAACGCTTGAGTAGGGTGCCAACACCCGTGCAATATATTATCAGAGAGAGTTGGTAAAAATAAAAAAACAAAAACATACTGACTCAAATGAGAAAATATGTAGTGGAATGGAGAAATTAAAGTAAAACTTAAACAGGAAACAACTGCCGTTCTGAAAATCTTAGACTGATCCTCAGCCTTACAAAGGAATAGCACATTAACATACGCTAGAAAATAACTAAAGTATTGTATTTAGTTTTGTTTTTCAATCCGAAACTTTTTTCAAAACATTTGGATTTGAATGGAATATCTTTCACAACATTACATTTAGCCACCACATTGGTACACATGACACGTGTCAAACTTGTAATCAGAGGATCATGAATATAATTATATTTGGAATTATGAAAATCACCCGCAGGCCCTAGTCCCTAGACAAATTGACCGTGTGGACTTTAGAGCAAAAATGAAAGATATATCCTGGTTCGAAAAAAATCGTGTGTACCTCACTTGGATCAAATGCATGTTCACTTTCACGACAATTGCTCCAAGCGACCTCTCGAACGGGGCTAGCTTAAGTTCTGTAGCATGGAGCTAGTTGAAGTTCAGTAGTATTTCTTCATCCATTGATAGGCCTTCAAACCAGTTTCACTGTAGTAAGAATATGTCAGAATATCCAATTGTATATAACTATTCGCCAATGTTTTCGATACCATTCAACATGTTTTTACAAATCATATTTGTCCGCAAGAACGAATGTTAATCATCCGTCTGCCAAGGTAGCATAGTTGTAAAATTGTTAGTACCAAGTAATCTGGAACAAATCATTGTGAATCTAGTATCAGAAAAAATTAGTGTGATACCATTTCTAAGGTCACGGTTTCGTTTGGTAGCGCTTCTGGATAGTCCTCTGATAATAAAGATGGTAAGCAGTATAGCCTATCTTTATTTTACAAATCTACACATTTGTTATTCAAAACAAAATGAAAACTTTTTAAAAATTTGTTTCGATGTATTGTTGTGAACTAGGTCATATGCAAATAGCAAAGGGAGACTATCTCGCATAATAGTTCACGGGACCTTGACTTGGAAATGATGTCACACTGATTCTTCCGATACTGGGTTCACAATGGTTACTTTGGAACTATCGTCCGTACAGTTATGGTAATATAGTACTAAATTTAGTATCATTTTGCATTTGGTTAAAAGTGATACAATACTAAAGAACCAGACTCTGGTGCCAGATTGCAGGGATCTGGCAACTCGGCTGAAAATGTCCATACGTTTGACATCTCAGTCCGTACCCGTCATTACATGTGTAGCTAAAGACTTGTAAAGCTGTAGTTATCTGAACTCGTTTTGTTCCGAGTGCATAACTGAGTCACTCGGAAAATGCAATTTCCACCATGGCAACAAAACTTTTTGAAATAATCCGTTATTTCTTGATTAAGCTACTTTGCTATAGACAAGCTAGACTATGGATCATCAAAGTAGCCAAATGATATTCCTAATCAAGGGAAATCTCGATGTATGCTTTATAAAGATGGGCTGTAAAACAATCTGATTGAAATCAGATCTCCACTGTCCTACTTGAAGACCGCTTACGGGTCATATTCTGGCGACCTTTGAATTAGCTAATGGAAAAGGAACTTTCAAAAATTTGAAAGTGAATCAGATCGTTTGGTACACATTGATGCTCTTTGGCCATACTGCTCAGTCTCCCAGACGCAAAAGTATAAGATATTGTCTGGTTGGCTAATAAAATTAG
Source organism: Megalonaias nervosa (assembly GCA_016617855.1). NCBI lineage: Eukaryota > Metazoa > Mollusca > Bivalvia > Unionida > Unionidae > Megalonaias > Megalonaias nervosa. The sequence continues at coordinate 64,083 of JAECUM010003334.1, read as the reverse complement.
CGAATATGGTAATAACACAGGTCACCAGAACATGACCCCTAAGTGGTCTGTATCAGATCTTCACGTAGGACAGAGGAAATCTAATTTTTAATCAGATTGGGATGTAGAACCTAGTTGAGAGAGAGAGAGAGAGAGAGAGAGAGAGAGAGAGAGAGAGAGAGAGAAACTAGTTGAGAGAGAGAGAGAGAGAGAGAGAGAGAGAGAGAGAGAGAGAGTTCAACCTGTTATAGCTTGAAATGTCGTCATTGTATAGTCAAATTTTGCCATTTTCAAGCCTTGTTTTAGCATTACTTTACAAAGACGCATTTATCCATTGGTTTAGATTTCAAACAAGAGATACAGATTCACCAGTCAAGATTATAATGCTTGCATGCTTTTCATATTCTCATTGAAAACAACTTTATCTTTTCAGTTCGTGGAACGCAAGTACAGACAAGAAATGGCGAAGGGTAAGCATACACTTTTTTGTTATCCGATGCTTAGTAGTACTATTAATGGCGAATTCTTCATATTGCCCGCATCATTTAAACAGCTATCTGTTAGCTGCATTCACATCTGTTAAATCAAATAAACAACTTCCTTTCCTTCCTCTCTCCGACTATTTATTATTTGTTTACCAGGGTCGTTCCTGTCGGTGGCTATGACCTTTTCAGCTTCTCGGTCAAGAGTTCAGTGTTCATCCTTTAGAGAGTTTAGTTGCAGGAAGTAGGCATTGATACACATACTGATGTCCATTTCAGTTAATGATACCGCTTTTTATTGTATAATGTCTTAGAGTGCCCTTGATTGGTAAGCAGGTTAGGTCTGTGTCGTTTTAAGGACGAAGTAATTTTGTAGGGCAGTCAGAATGGGCGTCTTAAATGTCCCGAAATTTAATTTCTACACAAATTCGGTTTAAAAGTATTTTCATATTTTACCTGGCCATGCTTTAAGGCCAAGGGACCCTATGTTGGTGTTGCCCTTTCTCCGTCGTACATCAACAGTTGTTACCACTCTGGAGTCTATTCTGATCACAGTATCAGATTTAAATTAAAATTTGACGAACAGCTTTTATCGCCAAGATCTCGAATGAGTTCGATAACCAGCGAGATCCATGCATATTAATGAGTGTTCTTTGCAGCTAATTGACCGAGCTTGATTGCACTTTGGAAACCAAGCTTTTGATCTGATTTTGTCTAAATGTAGAAAACGGACTCGTCCGATAAAGATAGTGAATTACGTAGATAATTAGGGAGATCATTAATATTAATAATGCGTTCTTGCATCAGAATTACTTAGGTTCTGGAAGTCATATTTCTAATCGGAATTCTATCCGGCGTCGAAGAGAGCCTTATGTAACCAGAATTTTGCACGAGTCCATGATTAATGTAAACTGTACATATTAATCATGCACATGTTTGATAGAGCTTATTACCCATGGTTCGTACAACCTTGCAAACGCCTTCAATTTCAGGAGTTTCCTTGAAAACTCTTTGAATTTCACAAATGTTGGTTTTGTCCTTGAAAAGTCTTTGAATTTGTTGCAAAGCTCCTTGAAGTTTACCCCAAATCCATTAAGCTTATATGCGGGAAAAACACCCAGCAAGTCTGAGTAGAACATAAATTTTCAGTTAGAAAGTTTTGTTATATATCTAATGTCCAAAATGATGAATTGCTATTGAAACATAATTGTGAATTTTGTTATAAATTGTGTTGATCACGCCATACAGAACATCAACAGTTAGCAAAAACGTATATAATCAAATAAATTTCAGTTTAGACAAACTACTCATCGAAAACTTATGAAATTCCTTGAGAATTCATTGAAAATTCCCTTAAAACTAAAAAGAAAAAATAAAGCACCATTTGTTTTAAAATCCAGGTCTGTATGCTCCAGATAATCCGGTTTTGATCAAACTTGGAACGTAGCCTTGTATATCAGTATCTAAATATAAAATGAAATGGTGAACCATTGTGATATGTAAGTCTGTAAGCATCAAGGGCCGCTTGGGTCTCTTCTTGTTTTCTTTCACAAATAACTGAATTTTAGTTGTATATAATTCTGTATGGTATGTTGTGGCTTTATATCGTAGTTGAATGAAGGTGTTTCTGTCAGTTTCGAACAAGTCTGGACGTGACCGTATGATTAACATCGAGAAGAGTGTCTCGTCTAGTTGACTTAGCAAATGTGTGATGTATTTATTACTTAATGGACAATCCTCTTTGACCACTCAAAGGTAGTGCTTATCTGATGAGTCGATTTGGTAGACAATAGGTCAGTTTCTGCGAAATGACCAATGAATCGATTACGGATTCTGTGATTGGTTTTGGTTCAAATTCGGTTCTGATTCATTTCCACTGTTGTGAGTTTAAGACGTTTTGAAGCAAAGGGCATTGGTGTTTGGCAAGACATCATGTATACAAATATTGAATTATTACTCTGTAATCGACCAATCAGCAATAACTGGATCGCCTTCATCTGGGAAGAAAGTAACTGGATCGCCTTCATTTGAAAGAAAATCCACAACTCAGTGACCTGCCATTATCGTTTGAAGAGGCTCTTTGTCTTCATTTCTGTTTCTCACATATTGCCCAACAGTTGTACGAGATTCGTTTTCCCCAGCATTTCACGAAATCAACAGGCTTTAATTTACATAATCGTTTTTATCAGCTTATCATCATATCAAATTTTTCTTTCGATAGAGCCTTCACAGCTGGCGCAGACATTGGATAATACATTCCATTTATACGATCCTTATTCGGATAACAGACCATTTAATGCACTGGGAGCATATTCTCCACAATAACATCATGGTTTTAATCCCTAATCCTTACATGATTGATATATTAGTGGATAGGTATAAGCCTGTATGAAATTCATTGGCAATAATTTCGATTTCACCACAATTTAAATATGCTGCTGTTTTCTTTCCATGGCCAGCCTTCTCATACCCAAAAATAACTTCAAGTCAATGCAACTTATCGGAAATGTTGGATTGTTTTTAACGTAAATAAATCTAAAATGAGCATTTATACGTTATTTTGTTTGCCGTTCATTCTCTACGTGCTTCAACATTTTTATCATTACATACGTTATAATGTACCTTTTGTTTATGAAGGAACTGTACCGGTTTAATTATAGGTAGGCATTTTCCCGTCGTGCTCTTGTTGCAAGGTTTAAATATTTCACGCGTATTTATTCATGAGCTGAAGTCCTGGAAATTAGCAGCTGTGATATAGTACAACAGTTTCCATCCATCCATCGAGATCGAGATCGATCGATCGATCGAGAGAGAGAGAGAGAGTCATCATCGAGATGTGACATCTCTATCCCCTTTGAGTCTTTTTTATGCATGTACATTTGAATATTAGAATCTCTCTACGTGTAAACGTTTATATAGGCTACAGCGTCCTCGTTTTCAGTTCTTTTCAATCCATTTAGGTTTCACTTTTTTTACATGAATTTAGATCATACCAGATATAAAACAAAATTAATTAATTTATATACCGATTGGTAAGAACTTCTATATGGCAAGTTGGAATGTTAAGTGTCAGAACCGTTATATGAAGGAGAATATCTGTTCAGATGTCGCTTTTATCAGTACTGTAAATGTATGACAGTTAATTATAGTTTATTGCTCGGTGTTGGCGCTTTTTATATTAGGCAGTCCTATGGAGTCCAAATTTAGGCGAGGAAGATTCAACAATCGAGATTATTTATAGCACATATTTGTTGGTTTTGTGAAAATTTAGGATTTGCCCGAAAAATTATGTCGAACCTTGTGTTACTGGGAGGCCGAGTTTCCCCGGTTTTGAAGATCCATTTTTAAGATCACTGAGTTTTTAAAATGGGTAGTGTTTACTTGAGCTTTTTTCTGATTAAGCAATATCGTCTCTATTATAGCTTTAAGTTTGTTTACCTTCAGTAAATCAACATCCATTGATAATAGCAAACCTGGCCTCTTCAATCGCATGAGTCGCAAACAATTTTAGTTGAGCCAAAGTTGTAATATTGTTCCAAGATCAACGTGGCAGTCTCTTTAATGTCTATCGATCGCATCTCCAGGAAGCGATACGACGAAGCACTAGGAAATGCTTTTAACAGCCCGAGAAAGAGCTTGTATCAACGGTTATTACCAATGGAACATTTCATATAAGATTCCCTTAATTATATGAGTGTTATCCCCACAATCATGTACAAATATAGATTGGATATGTCAGGACATGGCGCTTTGATTATGATGTTGTATTTCTTTCTAAGTAGTTGGGTTTTTTTTGTTCATTGAAACGGCGTAGTCTTTAAACGTTCAAAAGCTTAATGCATTCATTAATAGGCAAAACTTGGCTTAACACTGGCGTCATTGACGTGTTAATAGCCTGCAGTACAGACAGAAAAACAAACCGCACATCTTTGTCAAAGTCTTCAAAATGTGAAGGTTCTTCCGTGTAGACCTTGTATAGATTTTGTCCCAACAGACGATAATTGAGCTTTATACAAGTTGTTATCTGCCTTGAACCGATGGTAAAGAAATAAATTTGGTACACATGTACATTTTCACTACAAGACTTGTTCCATTCCACATTTGCATTCTTGTGTTCAGAATCCAGTTTACTTTTATATATGTTCATGGTTACTTTGTCTTGGATCGCTCCGGTGGGCCTAAGTGATTAGGGCCTCGGATGCGGGAGGTAGTGGGTTCGAACTCCGGCCGTGTCATACCAAAGGCTTATAAACATGGTACTAGCATCTGTCTCGCTTGGCGATAAGTATTAAGAGGTTAGTCTTAGGACTGGTCGTCCTGGTGTCAGGATAATGCGATTGGATGTGACATGATGCTACGTGTCTGCGGCATGATGCCCCAGTACTAGACATCACTATAAACTGCCACCCTGCAGACATCGCAGCGATATGACTAAAATATTTTAAAAGCTACGTTAAAAATATTTTTAAAAACCCACACAGCACACACATATATTGAAATTAAAAAGGCGTGATTCTGAACGGAGGGTTACATGGTACAGCTCATTTCGAATTAACCCAGATCTTCAAACATGTTAATGTTTTATGAGTTACTTGAGAGCATGGTACAATTTTTATTGCAGTAATGTAGGTGTCTAAGGAAAACACCCCACCCCCCATGAATGTGGCAAAACTGTGGACGAACACAAGATTATCTCGCTTTTGTAACATTATTAGTGCATTATTTACTATTATTTTCATTTGTCCCCAAAAAATTCTATGTTTTCCCCACCTTTATAGGGGGAGGGACAAGGTGTTCCCTGCCCTTGTGATCCTGTGTGCATCTCTGAACGTATACTTGTCTTTATCTTTTACGTGTAGGCAAAGAGAAATGTGAGAACGACACATGCATATAATTATTACACTTAGCCACCTTTCATGTTGATGTGATTATGTGCCAAAACACATTGATTGTCGGCTTGATTCAGTTGCCACAAGTTTGCGATAAGTCCAGTATGTAGTCTTGAATACAATAGTATCCCCCCCCCCCCAAGAAAAGAAAATCATTAGCACGAAACATATATGTTTTCGTTTCTGAAAAAAGTCGCAACATTTGGAAATTGGTATTTACGGATCCCGCACGTTTTCGCTTGCAGCCATTTGTTCTTGCAAGTGCAATACCTATTAAAAAAGCAGTTTTAGTTCTCTGCAAGACCGTTCCATGTATCATGTTCTAGATGTTCGAGAGAGTCGAGAATGGCGCTGGAACGTGCACCGGTGTCGATAACAGTCCTCTCTAATGCAGCCCAAAATAAAACGTCTGGGAACAATACCCGACTAATGTTGGTGCTTATTTTCTGGTGCGTGGACATTTTATACAACTGTTATCTCAATTGATTTTCAAAATTAGCGGAAATAGCTCGGCTCGTGAGCATGACTGAAGCAGATGTAACACTCACCAACTCGATATTGAAATCATTGTCACAGCCAGCCAAAGCTATTAGGGAAAGGTTGGAGAGATCTGTCACTTTGAAATATTGATTAATTACACGTTGAAGTTGAGCGATAAATTTAATAAACTTCGAGCCACTCTTTTCATAGCAATTGATGTGAACTCGGCGAGATTTAATATGCAACTTTCGGCCTTTGTGTTGGGTTTCCAACACGATTCAGGCAAAATAAAAGTGTTCGTTGGTCTAGCGCAGAAAATTGGGTATTTCAAATAATCATGTGTAATGGAAGTGATTTATCAAAGTATTTACCAAAAGAGTCATTCTTTCAATGCAAGATCAATGTAACTAGTCCTGGCGCTAATTGCCACTAAAGAGTGCATAGCAGTTTGCCACGCGATTACATCTTTAGTAGAGATTTCGGAGGGGGGAGGGGGAGGAAGTTGTGGAGTCATGACGAATTTATCTATCCAAAATGGTTTTCATTGCTCTTAACTTGCTTCATTAAAAACGGTAGATTTACGCAAGAAGTGACACGGATGAGTGCAGCTATGCCATCTTCAACCTTAAATGAGGTCTTTTTTCACGGACGTTGAAGTTCTACAGCGTTTCCACCTCTTAATCAATCTTGCGAATGTAATTTAGAAGTTGGAGTCCTAAAATCCGTCGGTTATCATTTATTATTCCTAATTGGACAGCATAGTACTAGAAGTGTGAATCATTACAGCACGTGCAAAACCTGTCAATTATGCCTGCTAAGTGTGGGTATATTTTGCAATGAGTTTAGCTATTTAGTACAGATAAATGCGTATATTTAATATACTATACCCCATAGACATTCATTCAGTGTATGGAGTCCTGTGAGTAGTTTGTTAGTATACGGGATTAGGTCATACATGACAAATTTTCCGGTAGCGAGAATAGGTCATGCATGAAAAATTTTCCGGTCCATATTATTTTGTCTTTAAATAGACAAATTAAAAGTTGTATTTATTGCATACGTGGAGAAATTATTTAAATAATTAATATCAATCCGTACAGAACAAAATGGAAAATTCAAACGTTGCAAGAATTGGTTTGTGTACCTCTAGACGAGATATATAATAATACATTTTAAAATATTAGAATGATACATTCCTTGAATGGCCACCACAGTTGTGATTGTTTTGAAAATACAAGTTATTATGAATTAACCGCAGCATTTATGTTTGCCACGGTGTCGAGAACCATTATTTGCTGTTGCAGACACGATTCATTTTCTTTCAATATTATTAAACAAAGTACAACAAAACAAATACTTGTAAATTGCATTGGAGTCGCGACCAACACAATTGCTTTCTTCAGATATAGTCAGTTTCATACATGTAATTATGACATCAACAGCCGAAATTTAAATTTATTTTTGCGCGATTTGGAAATTGGACCCATGAGTGCATCATATCATGACCGAGGTATCATCCTATACTCACCTTGGCTTTATTCAAACGCTATCAATGGTCCTGTTTTTTTGGCTTGTCTAATCAATACGTCATTAATTATTTACATTTGCCACATGCGACATTATTTTTGACGTTGATTGGAATCGAAAGTATTAAATTACTGCTCTGAATTTTAAATTTGAAAAGTAAAAGGCACAACTTAAATCTAATTAGAAACAACCAGGTAATAAATAGGTCGCAGTCTGGTTTTGTTCCTCGGGTTTCTCTCTCTCTCTCTCTCTCTCTCTCTCTCTCTCTCTCAAAGGAATGTGGGAATGTGGCCGAAGGGTGAATATGAATAGTTTATCAGTGAACGTATGTACAGTTGCGAAAGTAAAATAGTACGTATCCATGCACATAGAGAAAAAACTCTTAAAATAAGTTGATATAGATTTTCAAAATGCTTTGCTTGCTACTGGAGTTTACTGTGTGTGTGAAATGTGGCGATTTTTTTCCCCAGTGGGATGGCCAATACATGTTTGAATTTTTAAATCAAAATTATGTTGTTTTTTTTTTGTTGTTGTTGTTTTTTTTGTTCATATTTGTTTCAGTAGGACACTAGTCAATCCTGATAGCTTATCATGGCTTGTTCGTGGACAAGGCACCTTATTCCAGCTGCCTCGGCCCGGATAACTTGTAATAGACGGGCGTGGAGATTTTGCAGGGTACCGGATTGGGGTACCATGCAGAGAACTTTCCGGCATTATGTCCAGTTTCTGCACCCTCACCCTCAACCCTGTTTTCGTCAACCAAAGAATAACGTTTGGGTGGAGGGTGTTAACAAGTTCTATTACCAACACCCAGAAATTGGGAGGGAAAGGAGGACCCGACCGGGCAAAATCAAATTTCCGGGTAGTGCAAAACCCGGCCGGGCCGATTACCAGTCCATCCTTACTAATAACCTACCTGTTGCTATGTCATTAAGCAACAAAACCGAGTTATATTGTGCCATTTGCTTTTAGGCATTGCATTACAAAAGAACGAAACAAAAACAAAGCTAAAACGTTTTGAGCACTATTGCTAATTACTAGTAACACATATCGGTGATCTTGGAATGTATGAATTACTCTTTACCTTATTCATTCGTAGTTTTCTTTCCGATTATAAATATCGTTCATTACTAACGGCATTAAAGGAAGACATTACATTTTTCAAAAAATAGAACGTTATCGGCATTGCTTTCTATCACACTTGCAAAAACGAATGGAGACTGTAAGATAGTAAGTGAAGTCTTTTGAAGGGTCAAACGAGATATTTTCGCAGGCAGGTCTTTTACAAATTTCGGTAGCATGACTGCCCATATGCATGTTTTACGAACACATGCCCAGATTCAAGCGGTTAACTTTTTGTATGCATCAAGTAGATTTTTTCTCAATTTATACAAATTGTTGAAATGTAGATAAATTTACTATGCATGTATATAATATCTCGAAGTAAGTTAAAGTTAACTCATGTTTGGAATATCTCACCTTGTGCTCGTGCTGGGTTTTGTCTCTTTTATTGTTCGCGTTAATTAATCATCATGTACAAGTACGCTTGTTTATTTAGGAAGTGGAAAAGGAAACCTACAATAATGTGATTGGAAATAAGCATGTGGATGAATATTCAGGGAGAAGCAGATATGTCATAAATGAATAAATGAATAAATGAGAGGGCCATTTTCTAATCAGTTGCTATCATGCTAGCTGAAAAATAAAGACGATATTTAGACTGGTATCCAGTTCCCCACTGATGCTCCTCAGAGCTTCATTTGAGGACAAGTTTCCAGGTTAGGATGAAGGGGTGATACCAGAGCTTCATTTGAGGACAGGTTTCCAGGCTAGGATGATGGGGTGATACCAGAGCTTCATTTGAGGACAGGTTTCCAGGCTAGGATGATGGGGTGATACCAGCCATGTTGGGGCTATCAGACAAACTCTGGTGCTTTCTGCGAGAGAAAAATGCACTTTGATGCAGTAATTTCTAAAGAATCATACCTTTGTTAGCCGAAAATTTCTTTGCAAAAACTAAACAGCATTATACGATCGGATTGACATTAGGATTAACCGAGAAGATGCAAATGATAAAGAATAGTTCGATGTATTCGCAATTTCAAAGTTAATCCTTATTTCGTATTATGGTGGGGCCATCTATAGCTAACGCCATATATCGGCATATATCAAGGTGTGATCTGTTGGCCTGACCGAGAAGTTCCGAATGGAGCTGGAATGGGCGGGGTACGAATGACTTGTGGACAGGTTTGTAATGGAAGGTGGTGTGGGTGATAATTGAAATAACGATGGTGCTCAAGATTCCTGGATGCAACCGAGATTGACCACCGTTTACTTCGCTGGATGCACTTTAGTGGTGGTAGACCTAATCATCTGTGCGTTGTGCATAATCAGCATTCGTATTATCAGCTCTATTTTTGTTTTGAATATATACTAAAGTATTAATTTTAGTGTGTAGTTTTATTAGTAATTAGTTAAGAGACAAGGATTTTACTTTTATTGAAACAGACTTGTTTAAAGTTGAAAGTCTTGTCTATCCGAAAGATTTATATAAGTATCTCTTTAAAAGTTTAACCTAGAACATCGGTCGGCAACCTATTTTACGTAGCGTGCCACTGTTTTCCGGATTAATTACCAAATGAACGAGCGCGTGCCACCATTAAGAGAGTAACACTGTTAAAATCGAGATTTTTGGCTGCCCTTCGCGTGCCACACAAAATCTCTTGACGTGCCACCTTGTGCACGCGTGCCGTAGATTGCAAACCCCTGGCCTAGAATAAGTCCCATCCTATATTAATGGATACTCCAAAATTTTAACAAAAACGGCAGAGAAATAAAGCTTGAAAGAAAAAATTGTACAGCCTGCTTAAATCACTTGTGAAAGTGTCAGTATTTTTGGCTTAAATGATATGTACAGTCATCCAATATAAAATTTTAATTCAATTTGCAAGTAACAGGGTTCTCTGAAAATGGCCGTCGCAAGTAGCCGGGCTCTTTGAAAATATCTGTTGCTATTCTAACACTTCCCGTTATAGTGTAATATGAAATTTTAGATGAATTTGATCGTCGAAAATAAATACGAATTACATTAGAATTATATATATTCTTCACTGGTGATACACACATAAGTGTTTGTGTATGTGTGTATATATATATATATATATATATATATATATATATATATATATATATATATATATATAAAATTGCAATGACGATATATAATAGCTAAAACCATGTACTTCCGAAATGAATAACTAATGATAAAGATAATGAATCATGCACACTTGGGTGCATGGTTGAGCTTGTCAGAATACATTTTTTTTTCCGCAACCAGTACAATAAGATAATTAACTTGAAGTAAAAGCCATTCAATTTTTAAAACTGAAATTGACACTTTCAGAGAGAGGTATGAGAGGCAACTTAATTAGGTGGTTGGTTGATTGGTTGGTTTGGTACATACTGGAATAGACGGTTCAGCAGGTGGAATGCACTAAATCAGAAATTAGGATCCAATTTACATCTAATGGACGAAATATCAATAGGACTTCTATGTATTTTTATTTCCTAGTATAAACAACGTCCTTTTTAGCGCCACGTGTCATGGACCAGAAGAGCTTATGGGATGGTCTTTCGTTCGTCGTCCGGCCAATGGTTGTTATCGCTACTCATCATATAATACTTTGAAATTTGTCATGAAACGCTACACACACATTCATCCCATGGTATTAGTACGTCTAACTGAAAATGGTGACACACGGACAACGAGTATGTCCGCCTTTGTGGCTATCTTGAAAATCTTGTTACCTCAGCTACCCCGAATGGATGGCCATGTCAACATGGGATATTCACTAAAATACATCGTATGATGTCTTGGTGATCCGCAATGAAAATGGTGGCGATCTAACGTCCAATTTGGCCGCCACAGCTGTCATCCTGAAAATCTTGTTTTCACGCACTAGTCCTCATACTTGCATGGTCATATCAACATATTTTTTTCATTAAAGCGTATGCAAACGTGGTCAGATTAGCGCATTAACTCAAATTTAATTAAATATTCATTTTTATTCTTAAATTAAATGGTAATATAGTTTAACCAAAGTCTATTTAATCTTGATCGTTAAATGCGCAGCACCTTAAGTGTCATCAAAATGTTTCAAGATGAAAATTATTGATCGCTTTGGACTTTTCACAATAGTGGCCGCGTACTAAACTGGTCAAGAAAATCTTGCTATCGCTAGAGTATGGCAGAGATGGTTCCAGATCTGAGCAGTTTATAGTAGAAATTACCTTATCCTGAGTTTCTGAAATTCCTTTCTCCCAAAAGTGCATCAGACCATTTGATGGACTCTGGGTCCTCTGGCTGCTGTCTTTACAGATAAATCGCACATCTCATCTCCCTCCACTTGAATTCCAATCTCGGCTCGTCCGACATGGGTATGTGAGAAAGCGTGCTGGTAGCTTCCAATGGGTCGGTTGTTCTTCCAGTGGTCTTCCCGGTTTTTCACCAAATATACTGGCCGCCGTATATAGCTAGCGTGTACTGAAAAATGGCATCTGACCACCCAGAGCCACAAAATCGATTGACTCGTGTTCTTTGTCAGTACATTTGAATAGTTTAACAAAATAGCGCCGAATGACGCGAGTGATTTGCATCCTCCCATCCCGAACGTTATTATTATTATTATTATTATTATTATTATTGTTGTTGTTGTTGTTGTTGTTGTTGTTTTTGTCGTTACTGATTCCATCCTCACAAGATTGCTGTTGACAGATGTGGTTATTTTATAATTAATAATGGTTGAGTGTGAACATTTCGTTTAGTGATGAATTAGGGATAGAAAATGGTATTTAATTCGCGTGTACGTCACCATCGCCAATCGCTGAAGATTCCAGTGATCACTGACAACAACTTCTTGGACAAGACACTATACTTCAGTCGCCTCAACAACCAATTTGTGTTGATGTGCTTGTCAGTAAAACATCCAATCACACTAACCCAACTCATCGACTTAGTTTGAACTGATTTCACGCCATTTACCAGGATCCCTTACTAAACCTTGGTAAAACTTCCAGTTCGAGAATGATGTACATGTATACAATGAACTGAGTGAGTGAGTGTGTGTGTGTGTGTGTGTGTGCGTGTGTGTGTGTGTGTGTGTGTTCGGGGTGGGGGCCGAAATTAATTCGTATTTTATATGCAAAAACATTTTACATAAGTGAAAATCAATTTTACATACGTGAAAAGAAAGGCTTACATGTAACGTTCGTTTTCACCAATGTGAAATTCTGTTTGACATGCGAAAATTATATATATATATATATATATATATATATATATATATATATATATATATATATAATTCTGTACAATAGTGACAAATTTATGCAGAAATTAATTTCACATGTTAAATAATTATTTCTTTTACATATAATAATAGTCATTTTTCAGATATGTAAAACTTCTTTTTCACATGTAAAACTCTGTGTTAGCCAGTAGAAATGAATCATTCATTTTACATAGGTTAGAAACTATTTTTCCATATGTTGCTCGTCGATGTTTATCCTCAACATATTTGTAACTGATGTCAAAATTAGTTTTATATTGTTGTGGTTATCCTTTTATTATTGTTGGTGATGTGTATGTGGGGGGGAGGTATGCGTGTGTGTGTGTGTGTGTGTGTGTGTGTCCCATTTTATTAAAGTAGCCAGAAGTTATTATTATCGACACACCCACAGAAAGTGAGAGAATACCAACTCAGACAAACGCATTCACTTTTAGTTGATCTTTATTTGATTGCTGTCGTTGATATGTATATGACTAAGGTGTCTTTTACATGAAAACAGCGTTGTATACAGGTATTTATTCTCAGTGCAGAAATTTCTTTGTCATGCATGGGCATGTATATAAACATGACACAGAGATTCACGTCTTATTTTAGATATGGATCTATGTATTTATCTGTACTTCGTCTCATTTTGCTTAACGGTCACGTTTTGCTTAACTGTTGGTACAAATTTGCTATTCAGTACATGCATGTAACCCACCGTATCCAAGCAAATAAACCGTTCAGTCGTCTATGTATCGGACAAAAAGCATATAGATATACCGTAAAACATCTATATAACCTGTGTGTCAAATTTCTTATGCCATGGTAAAACTTATACCTATGTGAAGAAATTTAATCTTAGGTTTAGAAGGAAGTAATACTGCATGTCCATTGATGAGTCAGTGCACAGGTAGTCGTAAAATATGATCAGATATCTATACTGATGTCTACGTGAAATATAATTCTTACTTATTACTGTGTGTGTGTGTGTGTGTGTGTGTGTGTTGAAATTGATGGGTAGGATATATTTAAGACGTGACGATGCTGGATTGGATTGTGAGTGAAAGCGCACGGACACGCTTCTTTTCCATTGTATACTTTCTTCTTTTTATTTTTATTTGTTTCTGCCTCTTTTTCTGATTCTTGTTGTTATTGTTATTATTATGTTTTTTTAGATATTCAGAACCATTTCAAGTTGACTATTCATTCTATACACCCTTTTTCCTTCTCTCTTTCTCTGCAGTGATCGATCAGTTTGTATTTGACAGTTTTAAGTATGTGGCAGGTCAGGTAAAAACTTCAGACATATCCAGTGTGTACTAAATCCTGGTAAGTGCTATACCCAATCAATATCTTGTACAATAACATCATTCTCTTTCAAGTTTGGACAGGGCTGATTTTGATAAATGTGGGGATGGGATTTTCTGTCGAGTTTTATATTGTATTGACGCCGTAATTAGCCGATATGCATTCATGCAATATCGTATTATAAGGGTTTTACGATCCCGTTAGCATTTTCCCATTGTGCTGAAGTTTAGCTGTCATAAGACGTTAATACCTAATGGAACTAATGCCGTTGTAGTTTCATAGTAAATTCTTTTTATCAACGTGAAACATTTTGATTATTAAGACGTTCATAATTATTTTAAAATAAAGCTTAAAAGTCAAACATCGACAATTGTAAATTAATAAAACTGGGTCGAGTTTAAATATTCGGACCTCCTCCTGGCCCACTTTGGTTCTGGTTGGTTGATTTGTTAACGGTACCTTGGGCGCATTACATAATTTATTGGCATCAACCAGTCAAGGAAACGGAAGCAAGGTGCCTGTCCTGAAGACACACTGAGGCAACCGCTTTGGGCTGGTCAGGGCGGATATTCAACCCCACTATCTACGGATCAAGAGAACCCCAACGAGTTATGCTATGAAATACGTGTTCAAAGGTGGAAACAAGTGTAAGTGAAAACAGCTTAAAATGATGTTCAACGTTGAAGTTTACAAAAAATAAACTGAGCATATGTATTTTACAGGCCCGGCCCCAGGATATATTGGGCCCAAGGCAGCAAGCAATGAACGTGGGACCCCAAGCAAAAAAATTGCATTGCGGAGAAGAGCGGGGCCCAAGGCGGTTTCCTCGTTAGCTTTGCCCTAGGGCCGGGCCTGTATTTTTAGGTGTTAAACATTGGCGTTCGCAATGGGGATTGGTGGCAAGGAAGGGTTGTTCCCTTGTTCCTTGTTCCTTCCACCAGCTCGGATTTTAATTTTAAAAAAGCCATGGTACTATATATATATATATATATATATATATATATATATATATATATATATATATATATATATAATAACCTATTGTCCTTTTGAGTTTGTCTTTTAACTGAACAGTATTACGGTTTAGTTTCGGGGTCGAGCTGTGTGACTACTGCTTGTACTTCTTCATGTATGTAGGTAGTAACAATAACACCTACCAAGTGAAATTGATACCAGCTGTTTAAATGTCATTTTATCTTAGCTTCGGGGTACAAGTGACTCCAGAGACACAAAAGGTAACGGTAAACTTGTTAAGTACACATATAATTTTTGAGTTTTGTGTCGTCTTGAAATAAATGCATAGGGTGTATATATATATATATATATATATATATATATATATATATATATATATATATATATATATATATATATATAAAGAATACAAATCATATGGCGAATAACAGCCCTTTCAAGCGCACTGGATCCAGCAAGGGATCACGTGTGTCAGGGATTGATTGAGATACCTTAAACCTTAAACCAAAGGTTTAATTCATGTAGAAACAGCCATGTAGAGTTTTGCAAACACAACGGTTTTTGTGTTTTATTTGTTTGTTTTGTCTATGTTTGTACATGCCTTTGAAAAAGACTCAATAAGAGTCGAAAGCGCTCAGGCTTGTTAGATACTAGTTCTGCACTGTTCGTCGTCAGTTTATTGCATATATATATATATATATATATATATATATATGTGTGTGTGTGTGTGTGTGTGTGTGTGTGTGTGTGTGTGTGTGCGCGGGCGCGCAGGGTTTGAAGGCACATCAGCACAACACTGGCTATATCATGCCAACAGGGCATTAAAAAGGGGTAAAGGCTAAAAAGCGTAGAATCTTCAAAATATGAACTCTGCTCTTTACAAAATCCCAAAACCATTTCAGTCGTAAATATCATTATGGGACATATGGCAGAGCAAAATGGCTCCCTCAACGTGACTTGCTTTGGATTTGCGCGTTTTCTCTACCGAATGTATTACAGACTTGTGCTCGTATCTGAACTTCACGGTTGCACTTTTGAGAAGCCTCTGTGTGTGTGTGTGTGTGTGTGTGTGTGTGTGTGTGTGTGTGTGTGTGTGATTTGGGTTTTTAACGTAGCTTTAACAATTGTTCAGTCATATCACAACGATGTCTGCAGCGTGGCAGTTTATAGTGATGTCTAGCACTGGGGCATCATGCCGCAGACACGTAGCATGATATGCCACCCAGTCACATTATCCTGACACCAGGCCGACCAGTCCTAACACTAACCTCCTAAAGCTAAGCGCCTAGCGAGGCAACTTTTAGTACCATTTTTATAATTCTTTGGTATGACACGGACGGAGTTCGAACCCGCGACATTCCGCATCCAAGTACTCGACGTTATAAAGGTGGCAATATTGGTATATTGGTAGATAGGTGATACAGCCTATTGTATTGATTTGTTTTTTTTTTCAATGTCAGCAAAACATATTATTAAACATACATCAATAGAGAGATCGAAATCAAGCTTTCTGGCAGTACCTATATTGTGATGTCTGTGCTGTTTCGCACGACGTTTTAACATTTGGACAATTTACTTGCCATGTATAGAAAGAGCTACCAGCTTGTTAGCCATTCGGGTAAATTTAACACTACAACGGTTTAAAATTAGCTACTGTTAACTTTACTGTCTTTCGTTGCTTTGAATTTGCCAAATACGCGTGCTTTTTCAGAAGCTCTGTCTTAGGCAATAGCACGGTAATTAACCTGCTTAGAGAAGAGCTCGAAATGAATGTGTAGGCGCTTTCTTATCAACGAATAAAGCAATTCCTCAGCTGTCTGTTTTAGTCAATACGCTTGAGGCAAACATTCAGAGAACGACTTCATAATTTGTCTTCTTTTTTTTATTATCAACTTCTTATATAAATGATATGCTGTTTATTTACTCGAAACGGTTATTGTGGTTGGTTGGTTTTTAACGGTACTTGCAGCCTTCATTAAACAGGAGCACTGAAACTTAACTCCGTAGCCTAACGAATTTCGCCCGAGTCTTTTTTATTTTTTGTTTGCTTTCTTTGGTTATAAACCATGGACTAGTCTATAACCATCATCTATGTTGATTTTCTCCTGGGTCAGTTTTGCCACATTTCCATAATAAACAAAGAAGTAATATTGTCAAATATTTATATCTTCGATTTCATTTATGCATCGATTTTAAGGAAGTGCAAATGTTCTGTATTAAGTTTTGATCAAATCCAATGTAAAATACAAAAGTTAACGCTCAGAGTGGATGGAATTTATATATCAAGTTTAAGAAATACATTTTCGTATTCAGTTTTGGTATGTATGTATGTATGGTCAGCACAATGCTATTTGTAGTGCAGTAACACCATTGCATTTTTTTCCTCCTGAAATTATAAGCTTTTGCTCTTAGGTCTTATTGTGTAATGGATGCCACGTGAATCTCATAATCCAAATCTGTGTCACTCGCATGACCATACCTGATTTGTTGTTACATCACCTTGAAATTGGCGATTTGACAGGAATAAACACACAGTAGCTACTTAATTGTTGATATAGTGCTAACTAAAAACTTGGGTAATGTTAAATCATGTGTGCTTAGTATAAAAACAAGGGCTATACCCCCTATGATTACTCACGTTCACTAGTTTCCTCAATTAAGTATTCAAATACCTGGGAGCAAAGTCAGATTTACACAGTGACCCATATTAAAAGGCTGTGACCACAGGTGCGGGTATTCCTGTTGATGTTAGAGCTTAAAACTTGCCTTAGAGGCAGAGCAACTTTAAAGTGGGCTTAACCCAGTCAAACCAAAGCCTTATTCTGCTTACCTGATGCAATAACTATCAGTATTGATAATGAGTGTTGTTGCTTTAAATATTGGTATGTTATTGCTTTTAATATTGGTCTGTTATTGATTGTAAAAGTGGTGTGCGCTTGCTTTTAGTAGTGGTAGATATGCAGATGGATAGTCACAAAGTAAGGAATTGTTTGTCAAGACAGAAATTAAATTGTTAAACTTTTCAATTTATTTTTAAGTCCTTACAGCGGTTGCAAAAGTTAAATGGTAACAGAATTAAATTTGTGTGTGTGTTTGTGTTTGTGTGTGTGTGTGTGTGTGTGTGTGTGTGTGATTTGGATTTTTAAGGTGACTTTAAAAGTCTGCCGGTCTTATCGCTGCGATGACTATAGTATGGCAGTTTATATGGAGTTCTAGCACTGAAGCGTCATGCTGCAGACATGTAAGCATCATTTCCCACCAGGCCGACCAGTCCTAACACTAGCCTCTTAATGCTGAGCGCCTGTCGAGGCAAATGCTAGTACCATTTGTATACGTCTTTGGTATGACCCGGCCTGGGTTCCAACCCACGACCTCCCGCATCCGAGGCGGACGCCCTAACTAATTTAACCTAGGAGGCCACCGGATCGGTCCAAGTAATTAAATTAAAGGAAGAAAAATGTGAACCGATTAATTTTAGAAGAATGCCGTATACATGACAGGTACCTTGGTGTTTTATTTTTTACTGTTACAATACATTTCTTTAATAACATCCAGTTAATACAGGTTATTTTATACAACAGTGGTGAACAATAACCATTTGTTTTGGGTTTTTGAGCCTCTTGGGCAACCATGTATTCAGTAGGAAATCGCATTTATGGGATAAAAGATCTCTGGGTTCGAGACCCAATTAGGTCACTGTTATTGTACCCTTAAACAACGTAATTAGTTCGCTACTCCTTACTGAGACATTCTGGTATTCCAGTATCGGGAGGGACCGCTTGAGATTGTTAACCTGCGATAGACTCGTGTCGCCTCGTGACGGTGTCGTATTCTGCCAGTCGCTCATAACCTTGGGAATTGGGATTTATTATCTTGATTTTATATATATATATATATATATATATATATATATATATATATATATATATATATATAGTGCCCCCTGATCGGTCAGGAGACATCTACGTCCGGTCAGTTATATCCTCAGCGTAGCTTAGGACATGGGTATCATATATATATATATATATATATATATATATATATATAGAGAGAGAGAGAGAGAGAGAGAGAGAGAGAGATCCTTTCGGTCACAAACGAATATATGTCAGTCTTGTCTTACGCTTTCACAGACATGACGCGAGTTAAATGATCAAACACTTTCATCTAGTGCCCTTTGATCAGTCAGGAAACATCTACGTCCGGTCAGTTATGTCCTCGGCGTAGTTTAGGAACATGGGTGTCCTTAATGTACGTTTTAAATGATTATTTCTTGTCATATTTTGTCATTATGTACCAAAAAAAATTTATAAGAATATATTTGCCTGGAAAAGACCTACCATAACGTTAAAGCTGTTAGAGGTCTTGGCAAGCCATAATCAGTTTTAATAGACTTAATGACAACCTGTTAAATAAGGTGTACATGATATGCGAAACATAAATGTTGTTTTAAAGTAAATGCAAATTACTAACAAATGCATACATACAGACATACGCACATACAGACATACGTGCAGTGACGTAGCTTGGGGAGTTTGGGGAGTTTGGGGGGCAGTTGTCCCCGAGCGCCATGTGCCAGGGGCGCCAAAATGAGGAAAATACAACTCTTCGTTATCTCAGATGCACTCGAAGGGGGCGCCAAGTTTATGTTTTGTCCCCGGGCGCTAAGTAAGGGGGCGCCAACTTTATGTTTTGTCCCCGGGCGCTAAGTACCCCGCTACGCCACTGCATACGTGTGTGCATATTTATGCGCTTGAATATGCATTTGCAAACATGGATATACGCAAGTATACACCCCCGTAGGTACACATGTAAATAATGTAAGCACACACACACACACACACACACACACACACACACACACATGCACAGAGGATATCAGTTATGTTCATTGTATTATTTCAAGTGCTCTGGCATAATCACATGTATACTGTTAAGGTGAATATATTATACGTTCAAATTATTCAACTGAAATCCTGCTGAATTTACACATTTATTACTATATATGAACCAACAGCAGGTGAACCTATTCACTTTTCTATTACCTATATATGCTGTTATTGTAATTCTACATCTCGTCCTTGGCCGTACTGATTTTTTAGTGGAATAATAAATCTATGCACTGCTTCATCAATACAGCAATACGCTTTTTTGGCGGACTTATAAAGGTGTTGAATGAGACTGACATACGATCATGCTGGGGGAAACTTCTTGTTCCTCCATTAGCATTTAGCTTGACTATTTCGTACTTTAATGTGTAAGCAAGTCCTCTATTGTCATCGCATGGAATTAAAACTATTTCGTTTTTGGCAAGGAATTCAGTAAGAGTGAATGAGCTTCGTACCTTGCTGATTCATTATACTTTAATAGTTGAAAGACCATTGTCAGAGTGATGACCGTATGTACTCGCTTATAAGTCAGTATAATTGCAAGAAACATAGACCCTGATATGCCCTCGCATAATGTGCTAGCAGATCAGCATCAGTGTTGTTTGTTGTACTGATTGCTCTGGATAAAACTGCATCGACTCAGATCTGCGGGCGCATTACGTGTACGTATGGGTTTATATAGTTTGCGTTTGTTGTACATACGGTATGTCTTATTTTGCCGGAATTCAGTCGACGTTGCAATATTTTGAAATGTACTTTTTGGCATTTAGGAAGGGAACTGAATATTTTCTTTTTTCATCTTCTAATATTATCATGAGTCCAAATAGCACTACGTGAATCAACTCAAACTTATAGAATAGCAGCTTTTGATTTACTGAAACAGTGAACGAAATACACTTGTTATGACTGGCTATCAAACTGCTCAGATCATACAGTCATGACCGTCCGTTGGCTGATCTTTTTCTCATATTGTGTAGTGAGCACCAAAGTCTCGTCGTAGCTCATGAAAGAAAGCATATGCTAACGTCCTGTTGATGTTCTTAAATTCTCCTACCACCCCATCTCAACACGCACGCACGCACGCACACACACACACACACTTTAAATAACGCCATAAAGTGGACACCGCAATGTTCATTCAAGTTATTAAACTAATCAGTGGTGTTCTCACAATGATATATTTGGATGTAAAAAAGGAATGATCATAAAGGACAGCTTTGACGCATGTATTAAATTAGGGGGTGCATCGAGGCTAACTTGCAAAAATGAACATAATTGCACTTGTTGATTGAATCGCTTTACCAAGAGCAATATAGATCTACTATGCAATTACAGAGAACAAAATTGTGCATCTTAGACAGGTAGAGGAAAGAAAAGGAAATTTGTTTTTTATAAGATATAGGGAGGTATGCAAAGTAGAAATGGACTTAATATTGTTAGGATTTACATTGTAAGGCGACAGCTATTATTAATTTGTTACATTTTGCAAATCTGTAACGAACCACACACACACACACACACACACACACACACAACAATTAAAAAAAAATAAAAAAAATAAACATATTTTGGAGGTAATTGTGAAATGATTGTCATTCCCAGAAAGCTGTCATTCCCAGAAAGCTCTGCCTAAAGCAACTGTATGTTAACTATGCCCCTTGAATCCTGGCAATGACTGAAAGAATCGAAGGAATGTTTGAACTATAAATAAAATAGGTGATTGTTTGTCGTTCAAAGCTTTGTAAACAGCTAGTGTACAATCGAAAATCAGTTTGAGTACATAGTTTCATGGGTATGTTTGTCAAATTTATGGCCTCGAAATACAACTGCTCGCATGAAGAGTTTTCAATGGAACATACGAATCAATACGGTTAAAATTATTCAGTTATATCGAAGTCAAGGTTGAAAATGTCATACAGTTATGTTTGGAATCAATGTCTGATTATGCAAATTATTTTTGATCTCATGTTCAGATTTTTTTGTATTTTAGGAGATTTATATTTATGAAGTAGTCAAGTGACTATTTTTTATATTGTCTAAACCAGTGGTTCCCAAACTTTATCGGGCCACCGCCCCCTTAGTTATCGTCAGCGCCCCCTGCCTTACCCCGTAAAGAGCATTATTAAGCATTAGTGCCCCCCTCGGTCATCCCCCCCCCCCCCCAAGGGAGCGGTATCGCCCACTTTGGGAACCACTTGTCTGAACCTCAAAGGACTATTCGGACTTCCTCGGTTATTTACGAAAAGTTGCGAATGCATCGAACTTTATTTTCTTTCGTAACTTCTCTATCAATTCGTGGTCAATCTAATTGTAGACATGGCCAAGGGGGCCCGAATAGATTGCGGATTTTTTTTAGAAGAACTTTCCGGCAGACAAATTTAATGATTTTTTTGTTGTTGTTGTTGTAAAAATACATCCGAGGTATATATTTGGTTCGCAAAAATAGCCGAGGTGGTTCAAATCTTGGTTGTAACGAATGGGCAGGATACAGTTATGTTATTCAATTAAATATTTCTTATTCCGAGTTCCTTGCGCATCAGGCATATCTATAAATCTGTCCCATAACTCGTTGTAGTTCTCCTATGGGAGCTCTAACTCCAGCACCGAGTTGGAATGAATTAAATTACTGATGGCTTTTCCTCAAGTCGATGGTCTTGTGCAATCGTAATTCGAGTCAGATGATGGAAAACTCGACTGAGGTTAGCAAAGGGAAAACCAGTTTTTCCATCGCACTAGATAGCATCACAGTACACGTGTTGAAGGTTTCATTGGTATTGTTGAGTGATGTGTAATTTAGTCGATGTTTTTACATCAGGTAAAGCTGAATGTTTTTATACGAGTAAGAGTTTAAACTAAAAGATTAGCTGAAACGTATGTTTGAAGAATGTGATGAAAATGTAGGGAAAAGTGAATATAAGCATAGGTCTAAGTAATGCCTACTACAGGCGAAGTATCAAAAATCATGAAGGCAGTAGATACACATTAACAGAATGGTCGAAAAGTATTACGGTGTTGGAGCGTTTGCACTAACGCGTTCGCACAGTAGATATCATTTCAAGCATGCGCTTTCCCGTCATTATTGCACTATTTTTATCTTGGGTATAGTTGAAGGCGCGTGGACGTGCAAAAGCTTCTTTGGGAGTATAAATATGCTGTCATCTTCCGTGTGGGAACAGCCATGTTGCAAGGAAACCAAAGATGAAGTATTCGGGAACCGACCCTTTAATTTTCGGGGTGTTGGTGCTGGTTGTTCTTTCGATCTGAGATAATTTTCTTACATTTGCAGCTAAAACAATAGATATAATAATGACATTTCTTTTACCTATAAATTACAGCAAGGATATCTTGTATTGGAGAGTCGGAAATTTTTTTTAGAAAATCCCAAGATCCCCTCCGACAAAAACGAAATAGTTGGTCCTTAAATAAATAAATGTTTGCATTTTGTACGTATGGGAAATGTGTAATGTTTATGAGAATATAAGATCAAATATGAACGGCTGTATAAAATGTGGTCACGACATGAATTAGAATAGAGCGAAACATAATGTCACACAATACAAGGTACGACATAAAGGGTTGAATTCATTTTGTACTGTATCACATACCAGCAGGTGTACCTAGGTAGGAATGTATCTTACTAATAACACGGTAATTCATACTAACTCAAACTATTCCAAACTCGATGCTTCAAACTTTCTAGGTATTCACCAGGTATCAGTTCTTGAAACATTAAATTGTTCCTGCAAGCGTTCGCTAATTGTTGTTATGCTAGTCTTGTACAAGTAACCTCCCCTTTATGATTCCACTCTATTGAAACATTGTTATACAGTGATGTTGCTGAAGCGTTGCACAGTATAGACCTTTTTCTACACGAACATACACACTGTTAATGACGACCTCTTAAAAATTGCCCTACGTTGACTGCGCATGCGTTAAACATTGGCGTGGAAAACCCCAGATTCGACTTCGGATAAAGGTCTATGCAAGTAGATGCTCAAGAATGAATGTAATGCACCAACGGTACTGCACCACCACTCAAACCTAACTACCAAAGCTTTCCCCTGATAATTGATTTGTTGGGTAACAAGCACAACAGCGATGATGTTGCTTTAAGAAAGGAATGTTATGGTACAGATAAAGTGGCCAACTGATAAGATACATTTCTTATTTCTTGGGAGGGTGTTGTAAAAACTAATTGCACATGTGTTATTAGTCCATAGTAATTCGTACGATAGGAAGCTTGTTGTGTGTGCATTTTCGCTTGTTGTGCGTACATTCTCTTTTGCAGGAATCAAGTTAATAGTTGCATGTACATCATGATAAGTGAAATTAATCTAATATCCCAAATCATTCGTAAAGATAAATTATTAAAGTAATCTCCAACAAATTATTCGTAACGTTACATCTTTTCCTTTGATAAAATCAGTTTATTCGTTTCTTTTATTTATGTAACTCTAAAACGTCCACGATAATCTGTTTGCACCTGCTTTGACCTAATATGTTTTGAAAAAACTGGTGGTGTAAGTAATGTTTCTGTTTTAACAAATTGTCTTTGAGCCATCAAATTAGCTTGTGTTTTGCAAACTTAAGACTTCCATTCAATGTTTATTAGACGTCAAAGTTGTTTTGTAAAATGGAACACAGACGACAGCTTTAGAGTACTTTTGAAGTAGCCCCATGCAAGTGAAATCGGGGTTTGTTTTTATGGGCTTGAAATAGTATCAAGTCTCTGCAGATGAAATTATTGACTTAGATATATTTCTTGCTTGGATTAAATAAATACAAGATGGCAAATAAATAGGAACACGTTCGTACAGTTTAATAGTTCCTCTCCATAATACAAGCTATTGGTAAAATTTACATAAGATACAATTAAAAGCATATCGCCATATATTTTGGTAAAGAAGAACACAAAACTTGTCAGTTATTTGTAATGTAGGTACTGTAATCATAAATAAGGCCCGTCCTCGTCTCAGACGTAAAAATGGAGTTTATTGCCTATAACGAATTGATTATACAAACTTCACAATTTAGCATGCTGAGTGATGGTACGTCCTGAGAAAAATAGTTTCTTTATTTCAGTTTTTTTTAATTTCAAACCAAAACACCATCCTCCACAACAAAATTTGAAGCGTTGACCTTAAACAAAGTCACTATGATGACGAACACTAGCCATAAACAAAGTCACTATGATGACGAACACTAGCCATAAACAAAGTCACAATGATGACGAACACTAGCCATAAACAAAGTCACTATGATGACGAACATTAGCCAGACAACAATAATGCCTTACATTTGTTATGTTCAGTGGTGGACTAAAGGTAAATGGCGCCCGGGGCAAGTGGCATAAATGGCAACCAGCTAAGGTATTTGTGGGAGCTATGTGAGCGGGTTCCTATGCGAAACCCTGGCCGCCTAAGATTTTCTTGCAATTTGACACCATTTGTTGGCTTTTCCTGGCATCTAAAGTATATCATTCACAAGCCCGTCCACTCCCTCCCCCCCCCCCTTTAGTACGCTACTTGTTATGTTTCTTTTCTTCTATAATCTGGCCGTTGAATCCTACATTACCTTGCTGTCATTTTCTCCAAGGTCACAAGAGATAGAGCATCTGCTTCCAGTGCGTTATTTTTGTTAGTACATGGTGGATATTGTTTATTTTATGGATAACACAGAAATCCATTGCATTCCCAATGTTCATGGTTTGTTACGTTTAGGAGGTTTCTAATCTATCTGCCATTTCAATATGGCGTTCCAGAACGGGTTGCTATTTGTTTTCTCCAGCCTCGAGTGCACGAGTACATTGGTAAGATAGTCCAAAAATGCGACGAAGATTGATTGATTCGTTAGATCCAGGCATTCAGGATTTCCTTTCTATTCCACACAGCAACATTATTTACACTTCCACGTGGCATTTAGCTACCCCTCCATTACAATTCCATTAGTACAGCATAAATCTTAGCACCGTACTAGCATTATTCATCATGGGAATGGAACTGTTTTAGAATTGCTATAATATCAATTTTTTATGGTTGTCACAATGCCTTGTTTGAATCAGGCGTGTGATTTGTGATTAATTCAATTGAAAGTTTGAATCTTTTGTAGGACAAGCCATATTCTGCGTTTTCATGGCGCATATTTATTTTCTTATCTCTCTCTCTCTCTCTCTCTCTCTCTCTCTGTGCATATATATATATATATATATATATATATATATATATATAGGCAGACAGACAGATGCACATACATAATCAACCTATTATATTTTGTAACAAACTCTGCCTAGGGAAACACGAAATTTGTGATACCAGGAAGGATCTTTGGAAGTCCCAAATATTTCCTTCTTTTCCGGAGGGGGGGGGGGAGGGGGCGGGGAGAGAGAAAACTTTAATAAGAACCCATCTACCACATAGATTAACTCGCTGATAGTTTTTTTTAGCCTAAGGGTAAGATCATCCTTCTTTCTTTTGATATCCGATGCTTTGAACTAATCACAAGGTTAATTATTGGCATAGGCCAGGTCTGCCCTTGTCCCCTGGTGTACTCGAGTAAACAGAGTCTTCAAAAGCAACATCTTCATTAAACACTGTATCAAAGTAATGACGTATATACTGTATCAAAGCAAACGACATTAAAAAATTTCAGAGCGAGCAACATTCGATTATGTCAAGAGAAGAGTTTCATCGCAAGGTGAAGGAAAGGACATAAAATTACCCTCATAACAATGGTAATGGACACAGCGGGATTCGAACTGCCGTTCTTTCGCATGACAGGCGGATGTGCTACCCACCATAAAACGTCCGTTAGCACAATCTTGAGGTCAAAATATGGGATCATTTTGAGATTTTTTGAGTATAACCATTGATTCTGACACTATTGTGGTTGTAGAGTTCCTAACAAAGCGTGAAAAAATGTTTGGGACGAAGATTGGAGTTGGTAGACAGCCTATGTTTCATTGATAGTTGCGGCAGTTTAATGACAAACGCGGGTAGTTGCGCTAGAACGTAGAAAGGCTAAAACATTACAATAATGGGATCTTTTATATCACTTTGCATGGGATTTTTTTGGTATCACTCCGCATCTGCTGCAAATTTCAGCAAAGCAAAACACACGCGATTCCAATGCATACGCATTGAGTAAATTATTTTAAAAAAATCACCAAAAAAATGATGTCGACAAAAAGAACTGATAAAAAAATTTTTCTAGCAGCTAAACGATGAGACCTTTTCTACCTTCGTTGATCCAACGTTATTACGTTTTGCACCTGGATACATTCTGTTTTTCCTAATTTAAATGATTGAAGACATTGATGGAGTTCATAACAAGAATATTGTAATGATAGAGTTGTCAGGAGAAATAAATGTCAGTAAGTTTGACGTCACAAAGGAATATTAAAAATGTGCACAGTGACTTTAACAGGTTTGTCCTTTTTTGTTAAACTTCTGTCCAGTTTACTCATCTTTCTTGAAGAAATTATCTGTGAAATTTTTGTCTGGATTATATAAGGCCTACTATTAAAAATGAGTCTTCGTTTTCTTGTCAAACGTCTATAACGAAATTGAGCTACCACAAAGGTATATTTCAGAGTCCCATTAGTTCGATATATCTGAGATTTTCTATATACTTATCATGAAAATGTACATGCAACTGTCAGTCCCGTCCCAGACATTAAATTGTTGGTTCCTAATGTAATTTCGGTATACCGTAGTACCTATCGCTCTATGTTCAGAAATACCGCGGTATGTTCAGAAACAGCGCGGTATGTTCAGATATACCGCAGTAGACCGTGGTAAAAAAAAAATTTTAACAGTACCCAAGCTCTAGTATCATTTATACAGAATATGACTTTCTTATTCTTTTTTTTTTTTTTTTTTTCTTTTTTCCTTCTTGGAAGTAGTTTTATTAAGCAATTATTCAAGGATCCTGTGAAAATAGAAGCGAATCAATGTATGCAAGAAATGAATTCCTAGAACCGAGATGTAAAACAAACCCAAAACAAACCTCAAAAAACAAAACAAAACGTAGTTGCATAGGAAAATGCGTATTGCCTTTTAAAATCTGTATTGCAAGATGTAGTTTCTCGTAGGGGGTCCCGGGTGGCCGAGTAGTCTGAGGACTCGCCTTAACAGATGTACTCACACATCTCGCCTCTGTCCGCGTGAGTTTGAGTCTTGGCTCGACATGGGCATGTGGCCATAGAACACAATTAATTTTACTATATATTCTCTACATTTGTTTCTCAGTACTGAACTTTCCACTGTGTGACAATCAATACAAATCCTATGTTAATCTAATATACCTTCAAAGATGACGTCACAGTGAAGTTCTTGTCAAAGGTTCACCGGCATTTTTTTGAAAGGCTTGACTGTAAACAAACCAACGTGCAATGGAACATAGATTTCACTTCCGGATCATCACCAAGACCTTAATACTCACTGTATACTGTCGCCGAAACACACACGGACAACCACACCATAAGCTCATATTCTAAAGAATAAACAATTGCTTTAAATCCATACCAATAATGCCTAAATCTAACTCTTGAATCACCACCAAAAGGAGACAGGAAAAAAATGCTCTAAAAATAGACTGGGACTACATTCGTGGGTACTGAACTAGAATTATTAATTATGGCCTGATTCCGTGTATAAAAGCTTGCCTGCAGCTTCTCGTAGGTAGATGTCGGGGTCGTCGTTCACCAAATATGTTGCGGCACATGGGCATGTAAGAAAGTTTGCCTGTAGCTTCCCGTAGGTAGGTGTCCGGATGGTCGTACACCAACTATGTTGGCCGCCATATGCTGAAAATGGCCTTTAACCCCACAAAACAATTTTTTTTTTGATCTTACATCTGTAACGTAACATCCGTATTGATTGCTGACTTCTCACATATTCTTGCACGTATTCGCATCAGGTCTTCAAAATGATAACTACTAATTGATCACTAGATAAAACTTTGGAAAATTGTCCTGGTCAGGGCAACGGAAATGTTATCACTCCACGCTTCTCTGTTCTGTTATATCATTAAAGAATCTTGACATCTCACATATCTCTGCATCTTAGCTATCGACTATGAACTAATTAAGCAAGGGAAAATGGATAATTTGTCTTTGTCAATGCCACGGAAATAGTCTCCTGCCACGCTTGTATTCTTTATTACGGTATGTACTCGTTTATAAGTCGAATCAAACCGTAAACAACAAAGATCATGATGCACCGTAGCATAAAGCGTCTGAAGATCAGGATCTGTTGTGTTTGTTCTACTGATTACTTCTGACAAACTTCAGAGACTCAGATCTGCCGGCGCATTATGCAGCGGCTGATATGGGTCTCTGCAGTTTGCAGTTGGACTTGACTTATAAGTGAGTACGTGTACGGTCCTTAACTAGATTTGGGTTTGTTGGGTTTAACGCCATTTTTCAGCATATTATATACCTTACATGACGGTGAGTATATTTGGTAGAGGAAGACCTCAAGGAGAACCACCAACCCGTGGAAAGGTACTCGCAAACTTGCCTACATATCCACGTTGCTGGAGCCGTGACTCGAACTCGCACAGACAGAGGTGAGATGTGTGCGAGAATATCTGTAAAGGCGAGCGCCTTAGGCCACATTCCACCACCCAGGCCCCCATTAGCATGTTCTAAAATATGACTCGGCGTTTGGCCTCTCGATTTGTTATATAAAGGAAAAGGAAAATAGCATTCACAACCTCTCCAGTGAACCAACTCTACTCGCTTATAAGACGAGTCAAGCTGCAAACAACACAGATCCTGATCTGCCGTAGCATTCTGCGAGTGCAGCTCACGGCCTATGCCGTTCGCTCTGCTGATTACTGCTAACAAACTGCACCAACCCAGATCTGCCAGCACGTCATGCGACGGTAGATCTGGGTCTGTGCAGTTTGCAGTTGGACTCGTGTAATAAGCAAGTAT
Organism: Megalonaias nervosa; assembly: GCA_016617855.1. Lineage (NCBI taxonomy): Eukaryota > Metazoa > Mollusca > Bivalvia > Unionida > Unionidae > Megalonaias > Megalonaias nervosa. The sequence continues at coordinate 34,290 of JAECUM010003334.1, read as the reverse complement.
TATAGGTTCTAACCTATTCTTTTGTGGAAAATTATATTAATATTGAATATAAATTGTTCTGTTGTGGTATGTGAGTGGTGATGTGTTTATGTCGTGTTTTCTCACTCTTCTACACTTACTACACCCAAGTGTTATCTTTAACAGTAATAATAATATACTATCGTACAATACAGACAGTTGGGCGAGACAGAGTGACATGATATGGTGTGATCGAACAAGACCCAGCCGTTCTGTTTTTAGCTATTTGAGGCTCTAGTTTTCTGGAAATAAGAATGAAATCTAGAGTACTTTTGTGTTTAGTCACATCTTTTCTCTAAAAGCGAACGTACTTGGTCCTGAGTATCCAGAAATTGGAGATCTTGATTGGAAAACTGGGGGTACAATCACTGCATTCAAGGCAAAATGAGAAAAGTTTACGTTAAGAAATCCTACAGTATGACTTTTGCTATTGTATGGTTTAATTTACAATTTTTTTGTATTATTTTTCAAAGTTGTGAATAAGAATTATTTACTCTCTCTCTCTCTCTCTCTCTCTCTCTCTCTCTCTCTCTCTATATATATATATATATATATATATATATATATATATATATAGGGAAGAGTCCCAGTTGCAGAAAATCGAATGCTTTATTGAGATTTCTTAGAATGCTTAGCTTTATAACAGATGGGGTTAAAGACTTGTAATTGAAGGTCCAGGATGCTCACGAAGTGTTTGATAGTGTTCTGAAGGTACACTACAATACACATTTTGAACTAGTTTACTACGTTTATCTGCGATCCATGAGTCAAATCAGATTGTAAAGTGTTTACGCAGACGTCGACATTTTTATTACCAGATATTAAGTTTGAAGAAATGAATGCAGATCTTTAGGTTGAATAAACCACTACCGTATATACTTGCATATAATTCGAGTTGAATAGCAAACAACAAAGATCCTGATCAGCCGTAGCATGATGCGCCTGCAGATTTGGGTTTGTGTTATTTGTTCTACTGATTACTCCTAAGAAACTGCACATTATGCGACTGCAGCTTGGGTCTGTGCAGTTTGTACTTGAACTTGTCTTATAAGCGAGTGTGTGTCTATATATATATATATATATATATATATATATATATATATATATATATATATATATATATATATATATATATATATATATATAATCTTTGTAAATGAGCAAGTGTAAGCCAGTTTGCATTTATGTTCATGTATTACTTTTTTCCAGCGTTGTGACAATGAATAATGGCAAGACCTAAAATGGAAGAGAATTCGTCTACGTAGACGAGAGCATTTTGTTTTAAAGCTTCTAAATCCCTTTTAATCATACCGTGCTATTTGTTCCAGTTGTTTGCAGATTTTGTGGAGTTTTGCATAATGGAGTCTCGCTAACATAATAAGCTGGTTCAACGTTATTGAATATTATTTATCTTTATTTCTTTTTAAATCCAGGTAATATAAAGTTAACGTCATCATCGCCAGCGGAGCAGAGCGATGAAAAAAGACCGGTTGCTCATCTAATGGGATCTGTGCAGCGACCCGAACTGCCATCAGGTATTATTTTTCTTTGCCCTTAAGAAAAATGTTATAGAACTCGCGAGCATTTAGTCTTACCACGGTATTTTGGGTTTGTGCCGGAAAGTAATTCATCAAAGTCATGCTTTAGGTTGGATTTGTTTTTCCTAAAATATATAATCTCGTTTTGTCTCGTGATTTTTGCAATAATGACATGGACAGGATTTTACGAAATTGTTAATTTCACATCAAAAACTTCTAAAACGAGCCCTATAATTTCTGTATTTTGCGAGGCAGCAGGTTTCATAAATTTTAATGAAAAATTTAGGATAAATGCCAGATGTTTTTAATCACATATTGAAATATACTGATTGTATGTTATAACATGAGATCCGCATGTAATATATAAATATACGTTTTATAAATGTACATGACAACAGTGTAACGAAAGGTGTTTGAAGTGCATACAAATACCCTAGACATTAGTTATTTGTCATATATGACCTAATAGCGTCATTTATAACATCATGAGGTGTTTGTTAATCATTGGTGCAATAAAGTAATAGCATAGAAGAATGTAAACCTAAGTAAGTCTGCATTAATGTGATGAAATATTGCAAGGTTCGACTTTTAGATTTTAAAAGAAGGCACCGTAACATCGCATGTTTTCTTTTAGAAAAACGTAGCTCAGAATAAATATTTCATAATATTTTTGTTTGGCAAAATGTATCGATGAAAGCAGTATATAATTGTTGACATTGGAGCAATGAGGCTTTGTACTTAAATACTTAAATACCATACGAATCCATAGTTTTATATCTGACAACAAACAGAACAATACATTGAGCCAGAAATCCACATTCCATTTATTTTCGCAGTTTTTTTTTTTCTTCAGATGTACAGTTATATCAGGAAGGTCATCCTTTCCACATAAAACATTGAAACTCAAAGTTTTAATTTTCTGAAGGGAAGATTTTATGGACTTTAAGCTAAAATAACAGTTTATGGACAGCACAAATAGTACCAATTTTCGCGTACTCACACATCAGTCAAAACTGTACTCCTTATTGTTAATTAAAATGATGCATATTTTAGATATAATATTGTAGGATGCGCTTTGCAAATGCAACACGCTGAGTTACATATCTTAGCGGCAAAGCAGTTTTTCCTGCTTTATTTCACTGTTTATATATATATATATATATATATATATATATATATATATATATATATATATATATATATATATAATGTAAAAACATTGCACATGATAAACTGGCTGAGGCATCCTGGTTTACAGTGAAAACTTACCCAGACCAAAACGTACCCAAGTCAAAACGTACTCTGACCGAGACGTACCCAAGTAAAAAGGTTACTATACCAAATTTAACTGATTTTTCTGCGATTTATTACAAAACAGTTATAATATTTTATGCAGTCCACACAACAATTGAAAAGCACGAAATTATATTACGTGGATAAGCTGGCACGTCAAGAGGTCTATGTGGCACGCGAAGGGCAGCCAAAAATATTGATTTTAACAGTGTTACTCTCTTACTGGTGGCACGCGCTCGTTCATTTTGTAATTTATCCGGAAAAAAGTGGCACGCTATGTAAAACAGGTTGCCGACCCCTGTTATATTATCATAGACATACATTAAACCACGATAATTTGGGCAAATTTGGTGATGACCCAATGACTTATGCCGATGACCAGCTTTGAATCATCAGTGATACTTTTCTTCTGCGTCTCTTTTGTTAACTACCAACACTGTTGTGTGTGTGTGTGTGTATATATATATATATATATATATATATATATATATATATATATATATATATATATATATATATATAACTGCATTAAAATCATTTAAAGGTTTTCGAATTAATTGAATTAATTATCGTAGAAATTATTTAAAGGGGCTCAGTATCAAAGAGAATTTCGAAGGCCAAGATGGTGTTACGTTATTCGCGTTTTCTTTTCTACAGTGTTCAAGCAAAGGCGATCTAAAACCATTTATGCCCATTCACCACATACTAAGAAGTAGTATCTACTGATATATGGAATTTGGAACATACAAAACTTAGTAAATGTCCGAGATTCGTTTTGAGTCTTGCTTTAACCTGGGTATGTTTTGAATTGGGTACATTTCGGCTAGGATTAATTTTGACGTCTTTCTGGTAACCTCACTTTATCAGTGTTCATTATGGCAAAGAAAAGTTTGTGAGTATAATTTTAAGTTGTTATCTTTTTGCATACAACGCCATTCCACAATACAAGATAAGCCATATTTGGTGGCCACTACATCTGGTGGAGAAAGCACCTGGGAACACCCTGGTAAGAAGCACCAACTTATGGGTAAGTACTGGCTGAGCTTGAGACTCAAACCCACACAGAAAGAGGTGAGATGGCAATGATAGTTAAAAGCACTTGGCCATCAGGGGCTGCTATAATTTTAAGCTGAAATAGCTTGAGTTTCTGATAGACATGGAAACTTTAGCATGTTATTATAGCTATCAGTCGAACAAACCTTGTATATTATTTTAATTTAGGTTATTTTAATATATATATATATATATATATATATATATATATATATATATATATATATATATATATATATATATATATATATATATATATATATATATCTATATATAATAAACTCGATTCAATTTCAGTTCCAGGTCGACAGTTCCCTATCTCCCAATGGATCTATGATGAAGACCTTGCCTTCTACAACCTTGTTTCATATAGGCATGGGCGGATTGTGATTCTCACACCGGGGCTTTACTATGTGTACAGTCAGGTATCGTTCCTTGAAATGTTTGGTATCGGAAGCAATACCGCAGAAACTGGTTCTCAGAGTCTGTCTCATTACTTGTACCGGTATAATATAGTATACCCTAACGGAGGTGAGGAAACTTTGATTCAGAACTCCATTACAAAGTGTTGGGGACAAAATAAGAACTTTGGAGAATACACAAGTTATCTTGGAGCCACTTTCCAACTCAGGCAGGGAGATGAACTGTTCGTTAAAGTTTCAAACTTGTCTTTGATAGTTAGAGAGCCCAAACAAAACTATTTTGGTGTGTTTAAACTTTAACACAATAGATCCACAAGAACATTGTCGGAAGTCAGTATAATTTTATTGCAATCTCATCAGCTGTTTAAACCTTGTTGCTTATGTTGCATTATGAAGTAAACAGTCTTTAGAATATAACACTATTTAAATTTTGTATATTTCTGTGGGGAGATTTTTTAAGGAAAATCTTGCTGTATCTCAAACAGAATATAAAATTTCTTGTATGTTCATTCTAAACACTGCTTGGATGTTACTTGGCTTACTCAGAGAGATGCATCAGCCCATGAAATGAATTAAGTCTCAACCTGAAACCCTGTTTTTATATTACAAGTATCCCAAGTATCAGAATTTTCTTTTTCTGACCTATTATTTTATTGGAAAATATTTTAATTTTCTTCCTACAGTCATAATTAATAAATGTACTTGAAAAAGTTAAACCAGTTGGATCTTTCTTTATAATATTTATGGGGGTTCATTTGCTTTTTTATCATCAATTATCAAAAACTAATGAAATTCTGTTTCCTGCCAAAAATGTATGTCAGAAGACTATCATCACTCGTCATGCAGCTCATAAAACCGTTGTGGCATTCCAAATGCCAAATTAAGTTGACCTGTTTCTACAGGTTCCTTGTTAACCCATCATCACTTAAATGTCAGAGATAGTCATGCATACAAATTATGTGTGATTATTATCTTGCATGGAGTGTGCATAACATTCATATCCAATTCCCATGTCACAAAGTTGATTCAGTGTTTCGAGACTGTCTCAGAAACTGAAAACTCTACATGGATTATGAAGAATTCAGTATCTTCATTAGGTCTTATTCACAGAGGAATGGTCATGTAAGCACATGGCAACATAAAAGTACCGCATTTTAATTGTAGCCAACAAATATTTCGTGGAATGTTCAAGAAACGTTGGACTCGTTTTGTACAAACAACATACTAGAGAGTTTACATAAAATAAATGTGCATACAAACATATTGATGTCCTTGTAAATCTGCACAAGTGTGTATGTATGTATATATATATATATATATATATATATATATATATATATATATATATATATAATTTTGTTCCATATTTTGTAGATCTTGGAATCAGTTTCCTCTCAGCTTGTGATCAGAATTTATCTTTCTGACACATTGGACACAGTAAAGGACAATAGAGCAAAAAGATTACTTACTCAAGTATGTGGTGGTCTTGTATGACAGAGGTAGCTCAACATTGAATCAACTGTGTGATTTAAATTTGAAGCGAGGAAATCCATTGTATAATTTTGAAACATTGTTTACTGACTGGAGTGTATGTACAAGAGCTTTGTCTTGAAGGCATAATATATTTTAGGGAAATATTCAATTTAATGAATAGCATATATCATCAAATTTATTCCAGTCAAAATACAGTAACTATCGGGAAATCACATCAATGATTTTTAAGGTTTTATCAAAATGCATAATGAAAATAGTCATTACAATTATCAATCGTGGTGAAATTTTGTATGAAACTGTTTGATGGTATCAAACAGATTTACTACAAGCTTAATGGCATAATTGCTTATTTGCAATATTCTTCTTACCGTATACACTCACCTTTAAGTCCAGTCAGATTGCAAACAAGAGAGATCCTGATCTGCAGTAACATAATGCTTCTGCAGATCAGAGTTCATGTTGTTTGTTCTTCTGATTACTCTGAACAAAATGCACAGACCCAGATCTGCCAGCTCACCATGCAACAGCAGATTTGTGTCAGTGCAGTTTGAAATTGGATTCATCTAATAAGTAAGTATTTATGATAAATGTTTGTTAATCATGTCAATACCTTTTTTTACTTTTCACCATTAAAAACATTGAATTGATAAATCAGGCATTGTTATTGATGCACGTTTGTATAAAAAATTTCAAGTACCATGTATCTAACTTATGATGTACAATTAAAGCATGTTAAAAATCTAACCATATTTGAATTTAATTGGACCTAGTTTTGTAGGAATATTGACTTTTAGAGACAAGGACGGAGAGGAAAAAAAAACTAATTTATGTTTTATTTATGAATTTATGTTTGATCCATATAATGTTAAAACAACTACATTGAAATCCTGTATGAAATAACATAATTTGTCAACATCATGTATATATGTGTGATCAGGATAAATGATTGGTGAAATGCTATCAGTTTTATTGCATGATATATTGAAAGTGTAATGATGTCCAAGAAAAGGATGGATATGTGAGTGGCGATTTACTTTATTGTGTTTATGCTTTGAATCCATCCTTTTTTATACATATAAACATATTGCACATATAATTGCATGTACTAACACTCACATGATTGAATATACCAAAATACATTCCATGTTTCAAATTAGTCTTTAGTCAAACTAACCATGAATGTAAACTTAGCCTGACAGTTGGCTTTCACCACATTACATTCACAAGAATGTTGTCCGTGAATAATATTGTGTAAAATTTAAAATCTTAAAATTTTAAAAACAAATGACTGTATTGCTGAACTGTCAGTAATGAAACATTTGAGTTATTTTTAAAACTATTTTTGTGAGTTTTCATTTTTGGCATGCCTTTATTGCATTACATAAACATTTGCACATTTTGTGTTTTTTGTTTAGCAATTGACATTTCAAGTGACTGATATCCTATATAATTTTGAATGAAAGAGATTTGTTTCAATGGATACCCCTCTGTTGAGGTTCTGAACCAGCTTTAAAATGACAACTCGTTTTAATTTCAAGTACAAGTTTGTTTGATGTTTAAAATAATCACCAGATGTACTCTTAATTCACAGTATAATTCCTATAATTGGAAGACCACAGATTCCTACAGAAAGCTGCCATCTTTACATGTGACTAGATTGACTTACAGACTATTTCAAGTGACCAGTCTAATAAGTATAATATGTGACCTGTGCAGTGAAACCTAGTTAATGGTACAGGTCCAGAAAATACAGAGAGAAAACTATGGAGACTTCACCTCGCAGTAAAGTTACTGTAACTGAAACTAGCATACATGTATATATGGCTAAGGCTTTGCTAATATTAGTTATCGTTTGAAGAGAATGAATGTCAGGACCCATTATCAGTGAATATGATGCCAGACAATATGTAGTAAAATGGATAGATATCTCTAAATATTGTATTCTAATGGCTGCCATGAGCTTGAAACAGATGATAGCTCATGACAAATTCATCAGACTGGGCTATGTATACTGTTAAAAAATCAGACTGGTGCATGTATATTGTTATAAATCAGACTGGTGTATGTATACAGTTAAAAATCAGACTGGTATATGTATGCAGTGAAAAAATCAGACTGGTTCATGTATAATATTACAACTTAGACTGGTGTATGTATACTTTTATAACTTTGATGTATAGACCTTTCTGTTTTTGTTTCCATGGGTGTGGCCATAGTCGTATCACGTGACCGTCCGCCGTTAAAGTACTGATTTATCTCTGCGGTTAATCTGAGAGACAATAATTTCCTACGTGTTGATTGCAAATACCAGCGAGAAAGAAAAGTTTATGTGAGTAGGTGAATGTTGTTTTACAGTTAAACAGATAAAATAATTCCAAAATACAAATAATTAGCATGATTAGAAAGTTGATAAAATATAATCCCTGGGCAATGCCAATTAAGTCTTCTTCCCATTAATTCCCATTTTAGTGGACCAGATCGAGTCCAGTCCTTAAATTTCAGACATGATCAATTGTTTTAAAGAACAAAACATTCGAACGATCATCAAGAGCTGCTTTTGGATAAAAAAATAAATAAAATGATGACACATTATATCTGCAAATGCGAAAAGCCGAATAGTTTTGACACATGCTCCAGATATTACAATCACATGTCAGTTATGGTCTTTCAGATAAAGCACACATAGCACCTTAAACCTGTGAATGATGCAGTTTTAGCTGACCTGACATGAGAACACTTTAAAGTACTTTAAAATGATCCCCTGGATTAAATTACAGCCCTACGAACATCTTGGTGCAAGGAATAGGAGAGAGGAGATAGTGACTTAGATACCCGATTGTAGGACAGAAAGTCATTTGACAAAAAGTCACAATTCTGATATCCATTTATGAAACAGGTGTAGGATGAAATGTTAAAGGACAAATTTTATTGGAGTTATGAAACAGACGTAGGTCAACAAGATCAACAAGTCATAATATGACAAGTTAATTTTTTAAGTTTTCTTACTATATGAATTAGGACCATGTTTTATTTGTCCTATTAAATCTAGTATTCATACACTAATACCTTTTTACCTGCTAAATCATTGTCCAAAACCATTTCTTCCTGTGTACAATAGAATTTGATAATGAGAGACCAGATATCTGCTTCTGACATGCATGTCCTGTAACCTTTTTACGTAGTAATTAAAGAAACAAACCATGCAGCCAGTTGTCAGATTCTTATCAACATCACCCCTTCCTGTAAAACACACCTTCTCTAAGAAGTAAACCAAACTATGAAATTATTGTCAAAATCACCGCTATGTGTAATACTTGATTATTTAATTATTATTTTAGTGTATAATATTTGTGTCAGTTAGAATATTGACCAGTGTTTCAATACGTTTGTATAATTATGATCACTAAGGAAAAAAAATGAATGAAAGAAAGGATGAAGCAGATAAAAGTATATTGGTCTAATGCAGATATTAGATAAATCCATTAAACACATGTGATTATTTTATTGTTTATCTATCACATTGTGTGTTTTAGAGATATCTATTCAACAGCATGACACCATAAATATTTTCAATAATTAATTACTTTTAGATGCACACAGCAAAACCTGGAACTTTTTGTAGCACCAGTTTATTAGAATAAGTCATAATGACTATACATGTATATAATTTATCGATTTGTGCATTATAAATCTGCTTTTACATGTCACTCGCATCGTATTGCTGGTGGTAGTTTCATGAAATGAATTATTAAGCAATTTGAAATAAGTGTGTAAGGTTAACAGATCTGTTATCGTAAGTAGTCAAACTTGCAAAGTCTGCATGCTCGGTAGCCAGGCTTAATGAGCACCTTAATGGCCGATGCAGTTGATGACACCTTTCGGTAAGGAGGATATAACTATGTAAGCACTATCTACAGGAAAGGTCTATATATACAGTTATAAATCAGACTGGAGTATGTATGCATTTAAAAAATCAGACCAGTGATTGTATACTGTTAAAAATCAGACTGGTGCATGTGTACTGTAAAAAATCAGACTGGTGCATGTATAATGTTAAAAATCAGACTGGTGTATGTATTCTTTTTAAACACCAGTCTGGCATATGTATACCGTTTAAAGAAAACATTATCTCTTGCAACTGCGCTTTCATTTTCATGAACTGAAATGTTTTATCTTGTAGCATTAATTCCCCACTAAATAGATTTAGGGTCCTGATGTACGAGACGATTAAATTGTTTGGGCATGGCAACCTAAATTTTGACATGTTCACTAAAATTTCAAGAAGGTTGCCCTACGACTACTGAAATTGTACAGATACTTGGAATGCTGTTGCACAAGGGCACACTATGAAGTGTTTATGAACTGCATCTTCAAAAGAATGCCATGTTGCAAGCGTAATGATCTCATGTCACTACTCAGTCACGTAATAGTACGTGTAATTCATGTTATTAATAATTGCCACTCAGTCACTGGATATATGTAATCCATTTTAGTACTAATTACCACTTAGTGACTGAATAGTATGTGTAATTCATTTTTAGTACTAATTACCACTAAGTCATGTACCAGTAGATGTAAGCTAAGGCCAAATACGGACCCAAAACAGGTGCTAAGGAAAACAAACTAGCAAACACCTGGGTGGAATCCTTCAAACAACAAGCATGTGTTGTCAAAAGATTTTCCACTACAAAGTCCTCTTCCTTTTTCCGGACAAGCGAAGGCCTTTTCTCTCTCTCTCTCTCTCTCTCTCTCTCTCTCTCTCTCTCTCTCTCTCTCTCTCTCTCTCTCTCCCTCTCTCTCTCTCTTTCTCTCTCTATTTCATGAGTTACTTCATATTGAAGACCTCTTTCGATAAAAGCTCTGTCTACACAAAATCAAACAAGATCCTTTGGCTCCACCATCAAAATTAACACCTATCCGTAGCGAGGCGTGACACTTACAAACATGGGAAGGCTTACACCCAGCTGATTGGTCATATTTAGAACGAAAATGTACACTCTGTACCCAAAATCCCAACTACTATAGGTAAGAGTAATGAAATTCTAAAACTCATACATTGGGACAATTGCACAGGTGACTTACACACTATTGGCGATAGGGTTGTCCACTAGTACAACCGGACTAAATTTGACCAATCAAGTGCGGCCTGGTGTTTCGGTGCGTAAATTAATTGGACGGTCCCGGGGTGCGCTTTGCCCCTTCTCTGTGTGCGGGGCGGCTGGTTGTGGGTGTGTGGTGGTGCCCTGTGTGTTGTTTCGTGGCGCCCTCCTGGGTCCCTCTTCTCCTTTTCCTCGGCCAGACATGTAAATAAGAAGTGCGATCATCGCACATAAACGCGGGATTGTAACGGCACCATTCCTACAATCCCGACCAATTAAAAATCTCGACTCTCGAGAATTAACCATTCGCGAAAGCTCTTAGATAGAATATGCGACTTAAATCCTTTATTCATTCAGATGGTAATTCATTTTAGTACTCATAACCATTTAGTCTTGTGATAGTATGTATAAAAACTGTCAGCACTTAAATGTGTGAAAAGATATATTTTATATTTAGTTGTCAATGAAACATATTGTCCTTCATGTATGTTATTGTAATTGTTGTATATCGTTATAATCAGTTTAGGTTAAGGAAAAGGTATTAAATTTAGTCATTTTTGCTGCCAGATGTTTTACTTGTATATCGACTACTCTTTTCTGATCCGTTAAAAGCCCATTTAGCATAATGTTAATAATTGCAGCTGTTCTTAAGTTACAGGAGAGTTTTTTCACACCCTCATTGAATTCATTATAAAATACACTATGTTAATTCATTGTCTTCATTAAGATTCGTCTGAATGAATTTAGGAAAGATAGTTGTCATCTTTTACAGACTTGAAGAATCTCATGCAAAGATGAATGAACCAACTGATTTCTTCGATGTTTTTGGTTTCAATTTTTATGGCTTAGAATCACATGGAAAATAGATTACAATTTAACGACATCATTTTTAATCTTGTTTGTAAACTTTCCCATTGGTGTTCGCTTATGGAGAAAACAAACCAATGATTCTGTGAAAAGGTTCATTCCTGTTTGATTTTTGTGTTTGGTTCTGTACGGAAGCTAAAGAATTTTCAGCATTTGAGATTCAGTCAGTTGGTCTCAAAATTAAAATCAAATGATTTTGTTTTGAGGATGTAAATAACATCTGCAAGAAACAGTCCTTTTAAAGTTGAAATGAAGTCATTTTGTAATAGTTTTCTCCTCAAAATCTACCAAAGATATGATTTTTAAGTTAATATCTTTGCTTCTCTTTCATTATAATGTTATAATATGTTTTCAATAAAATTCTTGACCATATGTATTTGATGCTTCTTAGAATAGAATGATAGCTTTATTGATTTTGTTGTAAAAGGTCATGCCATTTGTGAATTGCTTTTTTGTTCATTATTGCAGCATTTGCTATTTGTTTTATAAGGTTTATGTTTATATGTATTGTGCGTTTATTCAGACTTCAACTGCATCCTCTTATCTACTTGGTCGTTCTGGATTCTCATATATTGGGAGAATTTATTATTTTGTGGAATAATAAATATTCTGCACTATCATGATAAAATATCACTCCTGACAGTAAAGTATACCTAATTAGTATTTTTATTATTATCCAATATTGTTTTCTTCAAAAAGTCAGTATTTTCTTTAAAATTCAAGTCAGATTTAAATAGATCATTAAAAGTAGTCATAGACTATAAGCAAAAATGTCCACAATTGTTTTTTGTCAACATGAAGTTTCAGATGATCCATTTTCTGATCTTGTGATCCTTTAATACAGTCATATCAAAACTGTATTTCTGAATTTGTTTTGCTACTCTTACCTTATGTACTCGCTTATAAGTCAAGTCAGACTGCAAACAGCAAAGATCCAGTTCTGCCATAGCATAATGTGCCTATAGATCAGGGTCTGTGTTGTTTATTCTGCTGATTACACATGACAAACTGCACAGACTCAGATCGTTTGTGCATTATGCGATGGCAGATCTGGTTCTGCTTGTGCATAATGTGACAGCAGATGTGGGTTTCAGCAATATGCAGTTGAACTCATCTTGTAAGCTAGCACGTACAATTTGTAGCAGTTAAATGTATTTTGGGATTCTTATGTTTATACGAGTTTCATTTACAGTAAGGGAGCTGGTTCTACAAACTTGCAGCATGTCACATTTCTTGAATCTCTTTAAGGCTTTTGACGTTACAAAATACTGAAACTTGTAAATTATATGGTTGAGTTGTCATTGGTTAAGATGCCGTTACAGGATATATTTGTGATTTTTCAAAATCGGGGTTTGGCAATGTCAAGAGAGGCAAGCTAGTTAGAGTAATTGTATCTACATGATGTTGTAGTAATGGTTATAGAGGTACACAAACTGAAAGAATGTCTTCAATGCATGTTCCTTTTCCAGACACATTTAAAATTTGATAAGTTGGACGTTTCCTTTCTTTGCAGTTTCAAATAAAATATGTTTGTTCCAGAAGAATGTTAGGATAATCAGTTCAATATTTTGAATGAGAGTTGTACATAAACCATGTGCTGTTTTTATTTGTATCAATTTCATGGCCAAACATGTGTGTGGAATTTATCCTTTTAATAATGTTGCAGATTAATTTTTGAATGTGATATTTTTGTAAAAAAGAAAATCATTGTGATACTTGCGACTAAATAAAGTGGTAAAGTCACTAGTTGTAGTATCATTCTGTCATACCTCGAGATACCTACAAAATTATTGCTATTCCAAGAGATTGTTTACTGGAACAAAGGTATATTCTTGTAATAATTCAGTATTTGATGTATTTGCACTTAGTAGGATTGGGAATTGACATAACAAAAGCTTTTCGATGTAGACTTTAGTTTATCTTGCATCTTTCTTGTGCTTAAAGCTGACGATCTGCACAATATCAGACGTAATGTTATGAAAGCATTCCATGGAAATTGTGGAAGGCTTGATGCCATGTTAACTTCATTATCACAGTGTCAGCTGCTGATATTTATCTGTCTCATCAGTTTATTGCAAAATACATAAAGCCTGTGTTTGATAACCTGACTCCACCGTTTTTATCCAGTGTCCATGCAAAATTGTTATAACATTTGATTTTAAGGTGTACTTTTAAAAATGTAATTTTGTAGCAACAAATACAGGTAGAAGATTTACTATTAAGAAATTTACACTTGAAGTAGATAGTGGTATCATATTTACCTTACATCTACCGAAAGAACTACGAATTCCAATATAAGTGGTGTTTGGGTGCCCCATTTGTTATGTTGCACTTTTGTTGGGTTATCTTTATCTAGATGATCAGCCATGGTGTTGCTGGCCAGACTGAGGTAAATAATAAACTATAATATGAAATTAATGGATGGAATAATAGAGATCTGAGCAGAGATATAGAATAGAACAAGACGAGCCTCTGTTTGTAACATGTAACAATTTAATCAATATATTACCTAAACAAATGAATTGAACATGAGATTTGAATGGTACACTTTCTCTTAGAAATAGAATTACACAATTGATGAGAAATGTAATTAGCCATTCTGTTACATTGATAAAACAAAGTGCTTCACAGAATCGAGTGAATGATCGAACTCATTGCTCACCATGGCTGCGTAACTTGGCTGTTTCTGATCCTTCGATATTCAATGTTGGTGATAGGTGAGAATAACCATATTCCTTTTCATCTTCTCTCCATCTCTGCAACCTCTTTGAGACATCAACAGTAACTTAGATCACTGCTTTCCTTTCCCCGTTGTGTGGTGCAAATATGGAGGATTTTCTCCCCTTTTGCTTTCTGAGACTTGCTCTCGTTTTTATGAAACCAAATTTGTAACGGAAAATACTTGTTTCTCGGAATATTTCTCGGAGTCAACTTCTTGCTCCCATGCAGAAACTTGGACTGGCCACTTTTGCAAGGGAAATTACTTAAAACATTGAATTTCGTCAGGAAAGACATACACCTCATTTAGGTTAGCCAGTCAGGATTAACTTTATCTAATCGCCAAAAATTTAAGATGCCCATCCAAGTTGGAATAATTCTCTCTACTCCGCCTTTATTAATAAATACTTCTGGAAAATTTCGTTTTATAACACTTGTTTCAAATGACCCAAAATTTCCTCTGGGTTGTCTCCACGTTGTCGTTTCTTCGTTACTTAAATCCAAGTTAACATCGCCTCTCTCTATCTGTCTGACTGTTATCACAGTGGATTCTCATTAAAAATTAGTCATGTCCCCAAACAAGAGCATCACATCCATTGAGGGCTAGTGATTTATTGCGGGCATAGCCCCATACATCAATGTTAAATGTTTTGTGTCACGCTGACAACGAGACGGTTGACTCATGTATGTGTTGCAATAACATTTTTCTAAAGACTTCACAGCGTTACAGTTGTCACAAATCTACCGATAAATGTTTGACTACTTAGGGTTATGTGATGTTATATGTATTTTATTGCATGTTTTTTAAGACACTGATCTTACTAATGAAGTATGTCTTTGTTGTTTTGAGCAGATGCAAAGAGTTTGAAACTTTGGCTGACTCCCACCATCCAGGGGTAAGCCTAAACTCAGGGAGCCTTGAAAGTACTGACTTGCACACCCCCATCGCTGTTGTAGACTGTTCCAAAACGCAGTTTACAAGCTTACTGTTGCTCCACTAACTCGGTTGAAACTGAGACTTTAAAATGCAGTCTGACGCCCATAAGTGGTACAGTGGAATTATCAGGCAACGGTGTAACCACAGGAGGACTGCTCTAGGATTGATAGATGTCATTTCACCGATGCTTATTTTGATATGTTTTAGTACATCCATTGGCTAAAATGTGTACCCGCTGTTTTCTTATTGGTGTCAGTGCCCTTAGCATCTTGCAGCAGTCTATGTTGTGGTGGGGTTTGGTATATACATGGCTAAGGTTAACAGTGGTATTTCACAATCTTCTACTGTAAACACACTATCGGAAACCAAACTGAATTCTATCGCAGATCATGTTTCCATAGCAATGCATAACAATACCATTTTAGAGGGTAAGCCTAAACTCATCCTCGATGAATAAGACAAGTATACAACCATTAAAAGCGAAATACGCGCTGCGATACATAATGCGTACGCTTCCGTTGCTATAAAGGAAATAGCTCCCATCCCCACCCACGGGGATACCCAATAGGCAGTGTGGAGGCTACTGAAAGAGGATACATTAGCTGCGGCGGCAAAACCACCAGAGCAAAAGATTCTGCCCCTTCCCCATTGCGTGCTTCGGCCATAAGATGGTGTTTTTTGATAATGGAAGAAATGTGACATAAATGCGGTCTATATATGTGCGATTTTTAGTACCTTTGATAGAACCGTAGCTGTTTCACGATCTGTCGGCCTTATTCGATATGGCCCGCGTGTTTGCAGTGGAAGATTGTGAAATATCTCTGTTAACTTTAGCCATGTGTATACACAACCCCACTACAACAAAGAATGCTGCAGTCTTGCAATCGCGGAAAAGATGGCAGGCCAAGCTCAGACTGCTTTGTTTGGGGGGGGGGGGGAGCGGTGTTTACTTGATCCCGGTTGACATGTGCTTAACGTTAGCACCTATGGGGTATACCATCGAGATTCTTATAGCGGACAACACCATGACGATAGAGATGCCGATATTGATTCGAAACGGATATGACACAAGTGTCTGCTCAAACGTAAAGTAGTCCTTAAAATCGGAAGTGGAATAATTCACAAAGGTTTAACACACATGCAGAGTTGCTGCTAGTGAAGAACTTCTTAGGGAAATGAAACATGCCTTAGAAAAAAAATACACTCACGCCATATCCTTACAGGAAGCGATGCTCGCACAGGGGGCACGATAACACTGTATATTCCTTTGGTCGGCCTAAGTTTGGCCGCGGGCTTTGCGCACGCCTTCTTCTGTGGCGCATCACCCTGAGAGCGGCAGCAAGATCGAGTGGGTGTGTTTGAGCAATAAATGCATCAGAGGTCAACAGAAACTCGCACAGCTATTTCATCCTTCTGTATAAAATAGTAGTATGCAAGATGTCACTACCACCTATGTCAAATACACCAGAAACCTCATATAGCAGGGAGCGGTATTTGGACGCATTGTAAAAAATGCAGAGGATAATTCTCAAATGTTTGCCAGCCGACATTGGCTGCCAGTAATTTGAAAATGTTGAAAAGACTAACCATCACAGTCATGATCCTTTGGGCACAGCTAGTTAAGCAAAGTATCATTCCAGCTAATACAAACATGGCCGCTACTTTCAAGGTCGGAGGATCAATCATTGATGCCTTCACATTCTCTGGCTCAATTGACCTCGTCTCGTAGATAAATAGAACAGGAGCAGTCGAATAAGCGTCAGTCACGAAACTTCAAATCTGTTGGGACTTTCTTTCTTGAAAACATATGGTCAGTGTTTGAACTGTTATATGTGTAAGGAAAATATGAATAAAATATATTATTCAGACACGTTCGAGATGAAGATTGGCACTAAAAGAACAATATTATAAGATAAGATGACAGAACTAAATATCAGTTCTAATAAAGCGAATACAAAGGATATAAGTTAAGCATCCCATTTGGGCTTATTTGTGGGTATTTTTGTAGGATATATTATGACTATATTAGCTCATTTTGGTTTCAATTAAGCAACAATATGCAAATAGATAATTTGCCTACATGCTTGTGCTTGGAATTGTTATTTGTCTGTGTTTGGTGTTTTTAATGCCATTTTTAGCGCATAGTGAAGCAAGTCTGCGAAACTGGGCTACCATTAGCGATCAAATGCTTAACTTGGGCTATAAATGAACAGCCGATTTGGTTTAGTATATATGTATGTCTGCTACAGCGGCAAAAATCTCAACATCAAGATGGTTAAAGGATGATTAGAAGATGCCAATTTAATCTTTCCTCGAAGTTTCTTGGTTACAATTGAACAAGCCTTAATAACTTTGCCGTAGCGTAACTAGACATACAAATGGAAGTAAGCAGCATTCTCTTTAACAAATCTGTATCATCAAGTTCAAACAATTTGTTCATTCACGCTGTGAATAACTGTAGAAGAAACGCTGTAATTTCCATGCCAAGTCCCCATCGGAGCCACTTACAATGTCCAGTAAAAAACAGACCAAAAGTTGTCAAACGAGTCGCGGATATAAACTTTCCTAGTTATTCAGCTGGTGATACCGTCCGTGATGCAAAATCTGACAACTGCACCATAGCTGTAAATCACATATATAGGTTTGCTGTCCTCGATCGTTAAATAACTCATTTTGCCCCGTAATGTTTCGGGAGTGTATTAATTTAATCATAAAATTGATAGGCATAAAACAAAAATATTATTATCATATTGATTCGATTCTGTTTGCTAGATCACGTCCTGTTGCCAGCTTCGCGTCTCGAACTGACGTGATCTAGCAATTATATATATATATATATATATATATATATATATATATATATATATATATATATATATATATATATATATATATTGAATTCAATCTTTTATCATGTTCAGAAGTGTGGCAAATAACTCTTGACTATTTGGCAAATGTTTTGCCATGATTGTTTATTGTTTTTGGTGAGCTTTGTTTCATTTTGTTTTTAAAAAAAAACAACAAAACTTTCTGCTTTATGCTTTTTTTCCTTAAGCTAGCTAATTTATTTTGTGCAACAATTATCACCCTATTTATAGCTCTAGACTATTGAAAATGTGATTGTATAAAATTCGTATGATGTGCTGCCATTTATAAAATTATTGAACTCCAAATGTCATTTGATGACGTCACTTATATTTTAGTGACGCTTTGCATTGCAAATCATTGTCAAAAGCGTTGTCCTAAATAGAACAGATTTTACAATTGCTTTCTCTGGATCTTTTCATATGTGACAGTAGATAAATCATTTTTTGTTTAAAAACATCAAACTCAGAACTATATATTCTACTCTGTCATTTGAAAAAAAAAATTCTCTAGTCTATGTCTATTTAATTTTTCTTTCAGCAGAGACATCGTTGTGGCTCATCCCCAACTATATTTCATGCTTGGCCAAGGACGACGAGTTAAGTCGACTTTTCATATGCCAAGATCTAGTCCCAAGAATATGATCGATTGGAAGCTATTAATTTGTCTCGGATTGAAAACTCTTGGAGCAGTAAAGCTGATTTCACATTTATTATTCCAGCCATTATGTCACCACGAGAACAAGATGTGCGAATGACGCGCCGTTTTGTTTGTTTGTTTGTTTTCTGTAGGTATAGTTCATTCTCTCAGTCAAGTATTCTACGGGCTGGTCGTCATTCCATCAAAACTTTGGAGATATGTTAGTAGTTGTGTGCGGGTGTCTGGGGTACAATGGGGCATACCATTACGACATAAGATTACTTTGTTGGTCGCTCTGAGGCTCAACGGAAATCAAATCTTTAAATTGTCCATAGTCTGAGATGGGTGGGTCGCTTTAAGACACGATGGAAATTGAACAGAGGATTGATCTATGCCACAACCGTCCCAAAATTTTTCACTATAGGCATAAGGAACACTGTAATGTTAAATTATTTATCTACAATACAGCACACCACATTTACAATCCAACTGGCCACGTGTAGTGACCCGGCATCTACAATTCAATACCCCTATAACATACAAACAACATAGCATGTGTAGTGACCAATATCCCGTCATTTACTATCCAATACCCCAAATTAATTTCGTACAGTAGCAACCATCATAAAACACTTTAGTGGCCTAAGTGGCTAGAGTGTCAGCCTCAGATGCGTGAGGTATCGGCTCCGAGCCCAGGCCGAGTTATACCAAAGACTTTTTAAAAAATGGTACTAGCAACTGCCTCGCTTAGCATTAAGAGGTTAGTGTTAGGACTGGTCGGTCTGGTGTCAGGATAATGTGACTGGGTGAGAAATCATGCAACATGTCTGCAGCTTGATGCCCCAGCAGTGCTAGACATCACTATAAACTGCCATACTACAGACATCGTAGCGATATGAGTGAAAATTTGTTAAAGCTACGTTACAAAAATCATAATCCAGTCACTAGAGGACTGAATGCTTTGGAAGATGCAGTGTTGACACAAGGAAAATAATTTTTCCAAAACGTATTCATCAACCAACAAAGCCCTAAAAGAGCCTTGTTAAGAGAAGGAAAGTGTTGATTCTAACAGGCATAAAACCTCCTATAAGTTCGCTTCACGCTTCTGCGATGACATTAATTCCTCCTATACGCCACAGCCAGAATAAGGCAGAAAATTACTTCGAAAACTTTACAGACCGCATAGACACGCAGCCGCCCAAATAAAGAAATAAAAACAACTTCCACAGAAGTGGACGTTTTTAATTACTAACTAAAAAACGGAACATGTTGCACCGAGATTCAAAACTAAATCTGTATATCATTTGGAAATCAAGGACAAGTCAGATATTTGGTCCATCTAAATAAGACATATTTGTACCTGAAAGGCAAAGTTCTCGCAGTGGACAACTTGCACTCCATGTGCTAATTCCATGGTAGCTCCCATAACAAATTTCATGCATTCATTGTTCAGAGAAGAGGATTTGTGCTAGAATAATAATCTCCAGAGCTGCGGCATGTAAACGTTTCCTTGCCAGGTGTGCCTGTAAAATCTCTTAACTTACAGAAAAGAAGCCAGGGAACGCATATGTGGATTCTACAGTGGTAAGCAAACCAGACATCATGGACAAGTTCGCCAACACAAAGTTGACTGATGATGAGGATCTTCACAATATTCATTTTATCGACCGCCAAATGAAAGTCAAACATTGGCTCAGTTTAGAAATGATAGATCGTTTACATTGGATAAGTGGTTACAGTACAAGTCTTTATTGAATGGAGTGGACGTACGCCTGAGACTCGATCAAAGTAGTACCTAGTTCCCTTTGATGGCCAATGCTAATGTGTATAAACGAGTAACGAAGACACCAAATTTTATGTGCACCGTGTGGAAGTCTTACCTAAAGCGGAAAACGACATCAGTCAAACTCTGTATTGAACGACAGCCAAGTATCTGCCAAGAGCGGAAGACGAAACATTCAACATTGCTTCTCGACTCCGATCGAAATTGAATACAGTTTCCCAAGGACAGCTAACAAAACGTGTGCTCAATAGCATTATCACGAATCATGCTCTTAAAAAAATCATCGATCAAAGTCCTTTCGAGTTACCACACTTAAACGTGTCCAAAATTAGAATTCACCCGAGACGATCAGATGTTGTGTACCATGACCCTCTGAACCTAACTATGCTTGGAAAGAATTATACGAGATCTTACAGTCACTGTTTGAAACAACACGGCAGTTGGGTACCAAACGTAGGCACAGTATTTCGTACAACGAGCATATGGGAGGAAATACTTTGTGGGGATTTGATTTTAGTAGAGCACAATCCACGATGAGGAACTTTTCCTATCTATAAAATCGGGTTAACTTTGTGTCGAACACCAGTTAGCAAAAACAGTAAACGTCATTGCATGCAAAATTTCAATATTCAGGAAAACAACAGTTTCAGAGAAGTTATTCTAAACTATTTGAGTAAAAACAGAGAAGATAGAAAACTAACCCCAACTGAGATAGTCGGAGAGGATGTTCTTCTCTTCAAAACAGCACGAACAATGGAAGGCAGAAACCACAAAAGATTAAGAAGACAAAAATGCAGCCATGTATCAAGATGTCCCCAACAAGATGAACATTTTGTCTTCTGTTTTGCTGTTGCCTTTTTGCTGAAAGTGTTACATACTTCACCACTGAACATTGTTATGGATGTGAAAACAATAACCCTCGTTAAAAAACAACACGGCAGATGTCTGATTAGAAGTTCACAAGAAAAGTTGGATGAATATCAAGAAGATGATTGGACAGTCATCTCAGAAGAGAATATTTTGAGAAAGTGGTGCAAAGATTTATGTGCCCAATCCTTATCTCCACTGACTTCTCTAGAGACGAAACGCATCGAAGCTCACTTGCAAAGAGTACGGAAATTACCCTTTGTGCATCAGCATAATATAATTCGTCAAGGAAAAATTCATGTGTGAACTGATAACCTATCATTACCTGTTTAGAAAACAAACAAAAGAGTGAATACCTGGGATTTTTATTACCTGCCGACTCAGTTCGTACACAGTTTCTTGTAATCCTGTGGTGTCTGAACTTCCACATCAACACAGACGACAATCATCGACCAGACATCCTCTGGGTAGCCATCTACTTTCCCAAAGATAACAGTGGGGAATATTTTGATTCTTATGGATAATCTCTTCTAGAAGACGACATAAATGACTTCATGAGAAGAAATGCTGTATCTACTCAATTCAATGATGTGAAATTACAGGGATCATATTACATTCTGTGTGGACAATATTGCGTATATTTTCTTCATCAACGAACCAAAAAGTTTGCTTTTCCTTTAGAACATTTACTAACTTCTTTGACCGAGAGTACTCTAGAAACAATTATAACACAGAAAGACGGTTTTCCTTCCTTTCAATTTTATAGTCGTATCTTTTCTCAATGTGTTATACATAATTATATCTTAAACTTTTCCATTACAATTGTGAATTTTGCCCTTTAAATTGTCTCGACATTTTTAAGTTTAGGCTAAATTCAGTATAATTGATGTATTCATTTTATTTTAAATAAAAATGTACATTTTGTCCCTTTTAAAACTAATTTTGTTAGAATTTTAAAACTGCTTCGTACAATTTTATATTTTCAAGGAATTTACTTTTTATTTTTCAATGAAATCTGTATTAGTTCCGTAAGTCTTAGTATTACTTTTAGCTTCGAACATACTTTAAAATTGTTCCGTACCTTTCCAGTCCGTGTTTGTTTTCGACATTTTGGTACTACTTTTCTTCTTGTCCAACGTTTTACATTTTTCTTGCGGATTTTGTTCTATCTCTACTGAAGACCGCGACAGTTCAGAAGCTTAAGTACTAATTGTTGTTTCGACCATTATTATCGTTATATCATCGTATTCGATCATTATACTTGAGATTTTTCTAGTCTATGATTATTTTGGGATTTATTTCGCAATAAAGTAAGTTCTTTCTTATTTTCACTTGGTATTCCCAAGAAATAAACTATTTGTTGAAATTTACAAAGCTTGTTGATTGTCACTTTTTTCTGTTACTTATTTTAAGAGCGTAAACTCGTAACTGTTATTATGAATTGATTTCCTTGGTTAATACTATTTATAACATCGGTACAATATATGCAGATTTATGATACCTCGAACATATATTATATATGGATTATGCTTTATATAGAAATTTTATGCGGTGGGTTGGATTGTGGATGATGAATTATTATTAAATACACTTGACATTTTTGGACAGTATATGTTATATTTTTTAACTGCAGTTGGCTGAGAATTGGTCCATACATACGGCGTGTTGATGGTATAGTGTGTGGTGTGGTCATTACACGTTGTGACTTGATTGTATGGTATGGGGTGTTATATAATAGAGAATATAGTATATATTACTAAACACGGCGTGTATATAGTATGATATGGGGTGCTTGATAGTTAAGAACGGAATATAGGTCACTACAAACTGCATGTTGGATAGTATATGTTATGTGTTGGATAGTTTTAAAAAAAATTACATTTTCTCTTATGCCCTTGATGACACATCTGACCCTAAATTTCACGAGCAGCCTGGGGCTTAAATTAATCCTATGTTAAACCCATTATGCCCAAGAGGGACCAACCCATGTAAGTATATCGACAAGTTTAACACAGGATTGCCTTTATGCCCCAGAGCGACCACAATGTAAAACAATAGCATATTTGTATGCCCCATGCAGCTATTTATGTTCCTATTTACCTATGTGTATAACATATCGTGTGAAAAATAGTCGTTCAGTTATTCACACAGATTTTAAAAATAAAATTCCTTACTTCCCAACCATATTTTTAAGGCAAGATTCTAAATCTGATCTAACTGGTACAATATTATAATAAAAAATGCTAAATAATAGAGAAAGTAGGAAACATGTATGAATATATTAACAGTTTAGCGATAATCATAATATCACTGACCCATACACATGAATTAGGTTTGTCTAGTCTAACATACACATGTCCAGGTACTCAGAAAAATCTATTGCTAATTATAATCTTTTGATTCCTTCATCATAGTGGTAAAAATAATATTTCTGTAGGGGTTAAAGTGTTTTAAGTGACTTAATTATACAACTCTTTTTCAAATCTACGAGGATTAGTTTGAAGCGAAATTTAAGATGCCATTTGTTTATCAAGACGAGCAAATTCTTGTTAACATAAAAGATAGATACACATGTCTATGGAAATACAAATAATTCACATTCAATTTAATAAATGCATATTTTCAGTTCTAAACAAAATATTTAAAATTGGATTATTCTTATATAGTAGTAAGGATTACTAGCATGGAGAGTTTGGCCCTAAAATGAATTCAACTTTATATTCAGGAAACGAGTTTTAACTTAAAATGTACCCAACTTTACATTTAGGAAACGAGTTTTACCCTAAAATGTATTTAACATTATATTCAAGAAACACGTTTTACCTTAAATGTGTTCAACTTTAAATTTAGGAGTTTTACCCTAAATATATTGACCTTTATATGCAGGTAAGGAATGGATTATGGATTTTCAATGTCTACTATTTTCACTTTTCCACCTTTATATTCACTTACCTAGCATCTTTTTCTTTCTATCATTTTCGATTTATTATAAACACAAACACGAGCACTTATACTTCTTCCTATGAATTCATTCATGTATGACAAAGTAACCTCAAAACTTGTTACATATCTTGTATAAAGATACCCTATTTATGTTACGTCATGTACCGCCTCATGCATAATTTCATTCTTTTAAGCCAAAGTACCCTCAAAATTTATTACATATCTTGTATAATGATACACAATTTATGTTATTTTATATACTGCCTCATGCATAAATTCGTTCTTGTAAGCCAAGGCACTCTCAGTAAGTTGGTATAACAGTTAGTTTGATTCTGATGATAATTGTTTCATGTATATAAGGGTACTAAATACTTCAAACCTATTGAAATATATTGGAGTAAATTATCCTGACGTCTGTCTTTGAAGTATATGAATTTATATAAAAAGCACCCGCTATTTCATTATTTGTTAGATTACAGTGAGAAAATTTCTGGAGAATAACTTACATTTAGGTGGTATTAAATAGGTCATTAAAAACCCCAATCCCATCTTCTTCGTAAGATTTTAATATGTTTATATGTTTGATGTTCAAAACACAACGAGGAAATACAAAGAAATAAAAGAAATAATTCAAATATTATAAAAACGTTTATCTCACGCACCTTAGGGTTCTAAACTTTCTTTTCTATTTGTGTGCGTCACAGTTAATTTGCCTAAAAGGAACTTCTCGGCTCCGACCTCTACTTTTAGATCTTAACTGTTCTTGCCAATCAGCATTTTATAAAATCATTACAGCGTGTAGTGAAGTGTCTTTCGTACGGATGGTATGCAGTTCAAGAGTGTATTCTCCGATTAACATCATGAAGATGGGATGTGCTTTCAAATAAGTACATTATCCATTTAGCATCATGCAGATGCTATATGTTATAAAAGTACATTATTCGATTAACAATGCTAATTAATTTGATTAAAGTATTACAATTATATCCTACATTTACCACAAGGCGTGAGGAAAGTAGTCATTGCTACGTATATGTAATTTAATTGCTTGTGTGTTAGTTTTAAAGTCTCTTTTTTTTTTATTTTTATTTCATTACGTTCTTGTAATGATAACTTTATTCACTGGATTTGACTTTTTTCGGAAGGTTCAGTTTTCTGTTTCGACCAGATAACAACGCAGTTCGATTTCTACATTTTATTTTTAGTTAACCTAGTTCTTGACCTTGGTTCCGATTTTGTAAACATTGAGTGAAAATGATTGGTCACTACCAAGCTCATGTTCAGCCCACGTGTTAGTCTGTTGTAAACAGTTTTATTTTTTAAATTTATTTCCAGTGTGGGAGTCTGATTCTTAGATAGGGCTATTCTGGCCTACGTGCAAAGTGGTATTTTTGTTTACTGCGTTGTTCAAGTTAAGTGACCGCGTGAGTCATCATGTGATCTAAAATCGCGGGTTAAAACAGACATTTTCCAGTGGATTTGATCAGTCGTAAAATATACTTTCAGGCCGAAAGTTATTCTTATTGTTGCCATTTGAATTGATTTTTTTTAATTTAAAATAATTTATTCACCCTGGAAAATACTCTTCTTCGACGAAATTCTTGGACAAATACATTCACAAAATTATTCGGAATTCAAAAGACGGAATTATATTCTTGGTGACTCAACAAGGAACTGTTGACACATCAACATAAACTGGTTATAGAGGACATCATCGCCTTCCATATTGGAACTTTATCGAGATTCGAACTTGGATTCAATTATGACGTTTTAGTGATAGGACTTATATTTTTGAATTCTAGGATTAATTTTTGGATTAGATTCACAAACCGTAAATCCTATATCATATTTTTACTTTGTTTTCTAGGGAAATAAATTATTTTGTTAAATTTACAAAACTTGTTGACTACACTCTTTTCTTTTGTTACTTTTGTACGAGCATACACGCAACATCATATTCATATGCGATTTTGTCGATCATTTTAGCATCTGGTTCGTTATATGGCTTTTTTGCTTGGATATATTAAATTGGGTATAGTATAAAAAAGGTGTTTGTGAGCAGTGTTTGTTTTAACTAATTTGGCTGTGTTTATATTTCCTTATTTCACTTCAACCATATTCGATAAAATGAATACAGCAAAGCATGGATATTATATAAATAAATATCAATCCAATTTTGTAAGTTTGCTTGAGCAAATCTCTATATGGTTAGGTTTTCATTGTTCGGAAAACATTTTAACACTTGCTAAGACTTCCACCATACAGGTTAACGGAGGCTATATTTTTATTCGTTTCTATACGCAAGCAAGTTTTACATTTTCAGACATGGTCACTGTTACAATCCGATGGTTTCCATGGTGACATTGTTAACGATAGTGCGGCATGTATGAGATGAACAAGTCGAACATTTGGGAACTGGGAAGAAGATGACAAAAGAGACTAGTAAATGTTCAGGGATTGTTTAAAAATATCGTGAACAAGCTGGTTAGTCCAGAATTAAGACAAGTGTTTGAATAATGTAAATTCTGTATTGGTAAACTTAGGCGTTGTCCAATGACTTGGGTTTGAATATTTTGTACCGACTTCAAAATTGTAAAGAAACATAATACTAAGAATGATTCGGGTGGTTTGATGTAATACATTCGCAACAGTCTTCTCTCATGTGTAAAATGTTAATTTAAAAATGTAAAGATGATGTTTTTTTGGATTAAAATACATTCAGTACTGACTGACTTTGGCCACTTACACTGCAATTCAGTACTGTTTAATTTTGTATACGATTTATTTCTTTGTTTCTATCATGCTTTGTCTACGAAATAAAGGTAGTAATATGATAGAGATAGGTAAATTGGGTAGATTTTCTGGGCATGCTATTGAATTAATGAATATTATAAGAAATGCGAATTTCTAGTCTTTGAATATGTGAATGTGAGAATTTTAAATACTCCCGATTTTGTTGTAGATGACAATCCATGACACCTGTCCATAATACCTGACTATTACAGGTCAGCAACCGTTAAACCATTTGTGTCGCAAGATCGCCATCCAGTTAGCAATAATTGTCGCTTATTACCAGACGTTTTACAGAAAGTGGCTTACGTATAGGGTAGGAAAAGATATTAACTTTGGTAAATTCAATTGTATAGGCAAGACATATGAGAAGCTTATTGATTATGTACTAATACGCAAGTGATCACTAGATGATTCTGACATTTTTCTGCATGTGGTTAAAGATTTATCCCATCCGTGGTTCCTTTTCGCTATATTTATAAAATGTTTCATATGTTGAATGTTTATAAGCTGGCTTTGTAACTCCATACAATAGTTAATAGTGTGAGTCGGAGAAAGTGAATGTTTTTAAAATAAATCTAAGTTTATATAATATGATAAGGAGTTTTGCATGTTTGGTTGAAACGTTAAATACATGATGTTACTGAAAAGTTAAATACAGACGCTGATATTACTGAAAAGTTAAAAACACGCACAGACGCTGATATTCCTGAAAGTTAAATATATGCACAGATGCTGATATTGCTGAAAAGTTAAATACATGCACAGATACTGATGTTACTGAAAAGTCAAATACATGCACAGATGCTGATGTTACTGAAAAGTTAAATACATGCACAGATGCTCATATTACTGAAAAGTTAAATACATGTACAGATGCTCGTATTACTGAAAAGTTAAATACACGCATAGATACTGATGTTACTGAAAAGTTAAATACACGCACAGATGCTGATTTTACTGAAAAGTTAAATACATGCACAGATGCTGATATTACTGAAAAGTTACTAAAAAGTTAAATACATGAACAAGGGGTTTTATTATTGACCCGATAAACATATGCGCAAACCGTGATATTATCGAAAAATATTCTTATGGTTATGGGCTACTATTATAAATGTTAATGGATTAAATTTCTCATATTTAAGATATTTTGATTTAGAGAAATGGCAACTTTAAAGATTACTATTTACTTGATTAAGTGTAAAGTCTATTACTGCGTCATCCAACAGCTCTTTTACTTGATCAAGTGTAAAGTCTATTACTGCGTCATCCAACAGCTCTTTTACTTGATCAAGTGTAAAGTCTATTACTGTGTCATACAACAGCTCTTTTACTTCATTAAGCATAAAGCCTATTACTGCGTCATCCAATAGCTCTTTTACTGCATTAAGTGTCAAGTCTATTAATGCGTCATCCAATAGCGCTTTTACTTGATCAAGTTTAAAGTCTATTACTGCGTCATCCAATAGCTCTTTTACTTGATCAAGTGTAAAGTCTATTACTGCGTCATCCAACAGCTCTTTTACTTGATTAAGTGTAAAGTCTATTACTGCGTCATCCAATAGCTCTTTTACTTGATTAAGTGTAAAGTCTATTACTGTCTATTACTGCGTCATCCAACAGCTCTTTTACTTGATTAAGTGTAAAGTCTATTACTGCGTCATCCAACAGCTCTTTTACTTGATCAAGTGTAAAGTCTATTACTGCGTCATCCAACAGCTCTTTTACTGCATTAAGTGTAAAGTCTATTAATGCGTCATCCAATAGCGCTTTTACTTGATCAAGTTTAAAGTCTATTACTGCGTCATCCAATAGCTCTTTTACTTGATCAAGTGTAAAGTCTATTACTGCGTCATCCAACAGCTCTTTTACTTGATCAAGTGTAAAGTCTATTACTGCGTCATCCAATAGCTCTTTTACTTGATTAAGTGTAAAGTCTATTACTGCGTCATCCAACAGCTCTCATACTTGATCAAGTGTAAAGTCTATTACTGCGTCATCCAACAGCTCTTTTACTTGATCAAGTGTAAAGTCTATTACTGCGTCATCCAACAGCTCTCATACTTGATTAAGTGTAAAGTCTATTACTGCGTCATCCAACGGCTCTTTTACTTGATCAAGTGTAAAGTCTATTACTGCGTCATCCAACAGCTCTCAGCATTGGGATTTACAACTTTCTATTTCTTGGATATTATATATTTTGTACATAACTCATGTAAAATCTGTCCAACACAAAACTACGTAAAAATAACTAATATTTTGAAAACCTACTTCAAATTTAGAGCAATATAGTTTAGAATTTTTCGACTGATGTCACGCCCACTGTTAAATTAATTTTCATCCAGTATGATCGCCATTGTTAGGGACAAACCCTACGATATCGATGAAACGAGAGACACAAACAAAGTGAAGGTTAATCTCAGGAAGAAAATATGCTTGTCATTGATTCTCGTCTGTCTCAAGGCAACAACAACATTCTATCTATCTATCTATCTATCTATCTATCTATCTATCTATCTATCTGTCTGTCTGTCTGTCTATCTATCTATCTATCTATCTATCTATCTATTTGAGTTCAAGACCCAGCATTGAATATGACCTAAAAAAAATTTAGAAACGACTTTGATTACAGACTGCGGTAATTTTCATTAAGATGATTGAGTTTCTCAGTAAAGGTTATTGCGACAACAGGTCAAGTGGAGATTATATAAGTTTGAGATCAACAAGATTAGTGATTCCACCTTTAGTTTCATTTAGTAAAAGTATTTATTGTTGTGTTCAGTCATAAGCTGGTAGGAATCTTTTATTTAATATTTATTCCTAGGAATAACAATGTATTCATTGATATGGGGGGGGGGGAAACGCTATTTTGGGGTTATTGTGGACTCACTAAAGGTCATTCTGGATTATATTATTGTATACATTTAGACTATGGGTACATTAGCAGATTTAAGACTATTGGTTTATCTACACATTCAAGACATGGAATTCATTTGGAAAGCTCTATACGTTTGGATTTGTGATAGAACATTTAGGATTATCTGAGATTTAATTCAGAATGTTTAAGTTCCTTTTTTAAATTTTCTCATTATATTAAATAGAAATAAATTATTTGTTTAATGTTTTCCTAACTGGTTGGTTTTTATTTTCTGTTAATTAATTTAAGACCATAGATTGGTTTAGCTTTCACTGTTACACAAATTGCCCCCACTAAACACTGTTAACATATATAGCTTTCAAAATACGTCTTTCGATTTGTAAAGCCATTTCTTGCATACCTAGGAAGTTTTCTTCTGCTTCTTATATAAAGATGCTGATCACTCTAATAAGCAATATATAATTTTAAAATGGCATAAGTTTACTTTAAACAATTACAAAAGCTATTTGCTTTTTCTTGCAAACCCTAATCTAGATAACCATTTGTGTACCACTCACGTTGGCTAAAGTAAACCTTCTGGAAAATATATCTATTTCAAGAGTTTCCTCTGCAATGAAGTCAATTTGCTGCTCGTGCCATTAAACCTTTTAAGATTAGGCAAATAGTTTATTTCTGGAGATAAAGTATTCCAGCAATATGTTCACATTTCAGCACTGTTTATATTAAATTCAAACCACTCAGCCATCCTATTCTTAATTGCTCTCGCTGTTTGCATGTTCTTGGGATCTGAAGAATAACAGGACATTCATAGATGTTTTTTTATAAAACTCTTAGGAAAAATTAGATAGCAATGGGTTGGCTACTAAAATCATCGATTGCACTTGTTTATAAACAGACACGAATGGCAATGTCTACGTTATCCATTAAACTTCACTGAGGTGTTGCGGTTTAAATTGAAGATTCTAATGCGAGTGGAGATTTTATATCGTTTCTTGATCATTTTGTAAGTTCAAATATAATATTATCCCAGACCGTAAACTGCGCATTGTATGATGACACGCGCAATACAGTATTCTTTAAATGAGAGGGAGAAGAGGTCATATCCACTTCGCTGATTTATTCCTATCTTTCAATGACATAAATATATTGTTTGGACTACCCTGCCTGTCATTGTTCAAGTCTCTCTAATTATGTGCAGAAATATAATGAATATAAATACAATGAAGCAGAAGCGATACGGTTGAGACAAGCATGTCTTGTTAAATCCCTGACGAGGTCTCGTTTTCACTCGCTAAGAGTCCTGCATACGTTTGGCCTCTTGACAACATATTATGTATCAAAATTTGATGTTGATCTTAAAGATTCATCGTTTGTTATTTACTGTTCCTAATTGGACAGCACTTCATTTGGGGCAAAATATAGAAGCACGTGCTGAGTCTGTCAAATTAGCTTAACAAACTTGGAGATATTTTTCCCATGCGGCACGTCATATCAACGTCTGACAGTGTATATATTCAGAATAGTCATAGCAGATGTTTAGAGATTCAAATATCCATCCCGCCTCCAAATTCAAATGATTTCTGGCTTTTTATAGTTTTAGCAACACAGGGAAATACATGAATGTGGAACCAAACCAATGCAGACTGTTTAGTTTTCAGATGTAACAATCACATGATTTACACCATTATGTCCACGTAGAAATTGTTCACAAATTTAAAATTAAAATAATAAAGCACCACTAACAAGAAATCGTTCGCCGCAAAATGAATATGACTTGTATTAGTGAATATGATCAACTGATAAATTCCACCTTCTTCAATATCAACTGCACGAACCCCATAAAGTTTGATAGTTTTAATAGCCCAGCTTAAATGGCAGATATTTTGATAGTTGTAATAGTCCGGCTTAAATGTCAGAAGACTAACATGTGCTTTCTTAGGATTATAAAACACTGGACAGTTCAGTATTGATAAACAAATATATGTTCTATATAAATGGAAAATAATTGTGATCTGGGAACATATATTACTACACTAGATGGCGCCCTCTCTATTACGCTGTACTGCTTTTGTCTCGTTGATAGTTATCCTCGGTTACAATTTGGTAGGAACGATGGTGACACATAAACATAGTCATTCCTTTTTAATGCGATTTTGTGGGGATTTACCAGATTTACGTGTAATATGAATGACCTGGGGTGATTTTGACGGCCTGACCATATACGCTAATCTGACCTAGAGTTCATGAAACAAAGGCACGGTCTTATTCACTTTGAGAATGGCGAAGCAGGAACAAAAGGCGACGACCTACTGCCCGCTCTCTTGTCTTTGCCTACGACTCTTTACATCCACTTTTTGTGTCATCTTATTTATGTCGAAGCTCGAGTAAGCCTATTACACAATGATGTCATATGAATATATCATAACGGCCGACCAATGATCAAAATGGCATGCGTTGTTTTTTCTTTTCGTTTTTATTCTTTTTTTTTCTTCAAAGTTCTGCTAAAAGACAACGGCGACGATTTACTTCATGCATGCTAGTTCAAAACGGAATCCAGAACAGGCAAAATAATAACAATTCTTTGCGCGATAACGTTAAAAGATCTCTACCAAGTGTTTATATATTCCATTAGCAAGATTTGATCGTTTAACATGTTCAGCTAATCAAAGGCTTGAATACGCTTTTTTTTTCACGAATAGAAATATATTAAACATATAAAGTTTGAATTAATAAGGTACATTGTAAAAGTAATACAAATGTATTCACATATGGTCAGTTCAAGGGCTGTTCCCTTCAACATCACATTGTCAGCGAGTACTTGGTAGTATGCAGTTCATTGATATCGTGAAACAAGAAGACGAATTTAATTACACTATTCAGACTGTAACCTTATTAAAACAAGAAGATGAATTTAATTACACTATTCAGACTGTAACCTTATTAAAACAAGAAGACGAATTTAATTACACTATTCAGACTGTAACCTTATTAAAACAAGAAGATGAATTTAATTACGCTATTCAGACTGTAACCTTATTAAAACAAGAAGAGGAATTTAATTACGCTATTCAGACTGTAACCTTATTAAAACAAGAAGAGGAATTTAATTACGCTATACAGACTGTAACCTTATTAAAACAAGAAGACGAATTTAATTACGCTATACAGACTGTAACCTTATTAAAACAAGAAGATGAATTTAATTACGCTATTCAGACTGTAACCTTATTAAAACAAGAAGACGAATTTAATTACGTTATTCAGACTGTAACCTTATTAAAACAAGAAGATGAATTTAATTACGCTATTCAGACTGTAACCTTATTAAAACAAGAAGAGGAATTTAATTACGCTATTCAGACTGTAACCTTATTAAAACAAGAAGACGAATTTAATTACGCTATTCAGACTGTAACCTTACTAAAAGGAGTCCTATTCTCTACGGTGATAGCAGTTTCAAATTTCACCCCCCTCGGTTGGGTAGTTGACCAAATTACAAAGCTTACTGCGCGTTTATGCTCAATTTACTTTTTGTAGGTGAGCCTTATTACATTAGTTAACATAAAGAGGTCAGGCCCTTAAATGTAAATGATTACACTAAAACGCGAATAGTTTACTTTCAACTGGTCTAAAGAATACAGTTTGAATAAATATGTATGAATCTGATATACTCAGCAAACCTGTGTTGATAGCAAGGACCGAAAGCGTCCGATATCTACTCTGAATTTCTAATTGTATGATGCAAGTGACATAAACTTGTATAAAAACTGGAAGGGATAGGCTGTCAGTCCCTTATGATCATATAAGCTCGTGTAGTCGTTGCTAGTTGTCCCATTTTTCACTCCCGAGCAAGGTGTAAGACAGAGGAAAGAAAAATGCTTTATTGGTGTAGGATACAAAAACACAATTTGGCGAAATTGTTACATAAATCATCATGCAAATTAAATATATTTAAAAGTATTTAAATATTCATAATTTTGTCATATTATGCAATAGATCAACTGCAATTAGGTGATTTCTAAAAGATAACACTGAATATATTTCACAATAGTTATCTATATTGTATTTTATATTCAAGTCTGT
>JAECUM010003333.1:0-34035 GCA_016617855.1 Megalonaias nervosa | reverse complement strand
GTCCGAGGCGTGGGTGTGGTACCAAGCGTAGAAAGCTTCTCGTTGTTCGGTACGCATGTTGTCGGGGTCGTAGTAATGAGCCTCAGGCAAATGGGGTAGAACGGTGTGTTGATTGGCTTCGGTATTGAAAAAGTGCGGAAAATAGCCTTTGGCCATTTCTGTCATTCCAAACGTTTTAGGCATGCGACTCAAAGGCATGGCCAAGTAACTCATCGAATCTTTAAACTTCACTTGACCCACTTGCATGGAAATGATTTTGGCTCCGTTCAAAGTCACTTTCGGACGTTCGGTACTTTGTTCCGTATAGTATCTCAACAGAAACTGTCCATCGTATCCCGAGAAATTGTGAGCCATCACCGTAGCATAGCGATGGCAATCTCCGTAACGTTCGATGTCTTCTTGGCTCCACGTTTCGTCAATAGGGTTTAAGATCCATTGGGCGAAATCGGCTAGTGTGTTCGGTCCCCGAAAGATTTTTTTACGTCCTCCAGGAATCTTGCTACAGTGAGGGCAATGAGTCAAGATAGGCTCTTGGATGCCTTCTCGCACGCTCGGTGAGCCACGCAGAAATTAGGAATGTGAATGTCAGTCTCTTGCATGCATTCGAAATCGAAAAAGATGAAATTCCCTTTCTTCTGGTCATTATCTTCTTCCTTTTGGAATTGGTATTTTCTTTTTTTAATGTAGCATTGGTGTTCCAAGTCCACAGTTTGGTGACAAATGTGACATCGTTTTTTTCCTGAACAGACGTGCGCCTTGGCATTATTGGTACGTATGCCTTGTCCACAAGTAGGACACAATCTCAGGAGTTGACAGGCACATTTCTGCTGTGAACCTTGCGTCTTTAGATGTTGTTGGTAACAAGTTGGACTGACAAACGTGCGCTGACAAGCTGGGCAATGCACTCGTTCTTGTCCTTCGTCCAGACAGGACTTAGAGGCTAAACATCCCTCACATTTCGATCCGCAATGCTTATGTTGCTCTCGATTGTTATAGCCATAGTCACATTTCTCACAGTAATAACTGTATGACAGGAGTCCAGTGATACCGGTAATGGCATCGAAATGTTCATCGTGATGATAGACGTGAATGTATTTTCCGTCTTTGAAATTTTTGTCTCGAAACAACAGCGGTCCGCGCACTTCTTGAGGGTGCACTTTCAAGGTGTAGGGTGGAACCAAGACGTCTTGCAACTTTTGCATTTCAGGAATGCAACAGGGTGCGCCTTTGGATATCCCAGCTTGCTGTAACAGGAGTTCTGCTTCTCTTTGTTGTTTGGCTCGATTCGATCGTCGAATAGTTTTCCATTCTGTCGTGTCGTTCTTGTCGGCATACGTTCGTCCCACCACGATGGGCTAAACACATCTTGTCTTGAGGGTTGTTAATTTCAACGAGGCTACGCTTGATGCTGCGAAGATTGTCTACCAAGATCGCCTTTTTGCGTCCGGTCCCTTGGGGAAGAGACACGTGGGTCATGAACAGTGTCGCTTTTCCGTCGGTGATGTCAAACTTGTCATTGGATTGTTGGACGTGTTGAATCTTGTCCATGACTTTGGAAGGTGTCAATTCTGCTGGGCTGCTAAACTCGATCCAAACGGGAGACTTCAAATTGTCGTGATGAATGGAAAGTCTCAAGCGATCGTCTTCTTTGACTTGACATTGTCGTTTCAGTGTAGTTAACAAAGAATCCTACACATCAGTGATGAACCCTTCTGCTTTCTCCAACGGTACGTCGGACTTGAAATCTTTATACTTCACCGCGTACGTGTAGACCGTAGTTCTAAATTTTCTGGAGGAGCGTTTGTCCGTCTCTCGAATGTGGTAGTACTTTTCAGGGTTTACTGATGGTAATAGACTTTGGTTTGGTGTAGACTCTCTGGGCTTAGATTCTGATTCACTCATCTCATCTTCAAAATCGCTGGCATGAATTTGAGCCAAGATTTCAGCTACTGTGCGAGGCGATAAATCACGTTTCTGCCTCTTACTTTCTTTTCCTTTCTTTACGAAATGATGCGATCGTTTCATCTTCATGCAAAAAGTCAAATGACTACATTTGAAACGCCATGGACCTCTATATATCCATGTCAGACCAGTGCATATATAAAGGGCTGGTCCCTTCCCTCTCAGTATTCATTTCACTCTCAAGCCGATCAGCATGATGGAAGAACCCACACAGATCGAACTTCTGATTAGAGCTTTGCGAGGTGTCATACGAAAGTTTTCTTCAGACAAGCCGACGGGCTACTCTCCCTCCTTTCTAGATAAAAGTCAAGATACTTGCTATATCTGCCAGAACAAAGGGCATTGGGCTACAGAATGTCCAGATTGTCATAAAAGCAAGACCAGTGCCAGAAGAGACAAAAGTCAAGATACCTGTTATCATTGTAAAGAGAAAGGACATTGGTCTTCAGAGTGCCCTAAGAAACAACAGGAGCAGGAGGAGGAAGAAGAAAAAGAGGTGCCCTCGGTAAAGGAAGAACCCCGTCATGTTCAGAAAGAGAAGACAGAAAAGAAAAGAAGACGAGAAAAATGTGAAGAAAAAGAAGAAGAAGAAGAAGAGGAAAAAAGTGTAAAAGTGAAGAAATTGAAAAAACAGAGAGAGTGAAAGAGAAAAGACACAGAAGAGGTCTATGCACTTTTTAAAAGTGTTGTGTTGTGTTATGTTGTGATATTGAATTGTAAAAATTTGTACCAAAATAGACCGGACTGAAAAAACGTAAGTGCTTCTTGGTTTTGATTGCTTGGAATAATAAGGACCTACACTCATACACTCACAACACGTACATCATTGGGTTAAGCAAGGGACTTTGAGTTTTAATTGATTTTGGCAAAATGAACAGTCTCTTTTTTCGAAAGAAGTGAGTGGCCCTGAAAAGGACCATTAGGTGTTTGTTTTTTTTTTCCTTAGAACAAACTCAGGAACGAGAAGCAATCCGCTGTAACTGCCTTAAGCCTTTGCCACGGCCAAGGCCTACTTCTGGACTTGCTCCTGTCAATGATTTAGTAGAAATCACTAGGGGTGGTATCTCTGGTGTAGTAACAGGGTTAGGCTGTTTGGCTCGGGAAGGTCTTTTTCTCTTGGGTCGTAATAAAGACGTCTGATACATTTGTTTCAGACTTCTTAACTCGGCCAAAATGTCCAAGAGTACCGTTACCGTTTGACTTTCACTGTTCTCCTTCTCTCCTAGCCTTTGTTTCTTCTCTACTGCTTCTTCTTCCTGTCGTTTCCTTCTTCCCTCTTCTTCTCGCTGTTGCTGTTCAAAGAAAAATGCTTGTTCTGCCTCTTTCTGCTGCTGTAAAAATTTCTCCAATTCTTCTTTCTGTCTTTGTTTAAAATCGTCGACGTGTGGTAAAGAAGGAGAAAGTGGCGAAGGTACTGGTCCAGGAAAAAGTTCTTTCGAAGAAGAGAAAAAATCTACTAAATCCCAATTGAAATCAACCCCTTCTGGAAGTAGCGCTGTGTTAACTTTGGTAGCCATTTGCTATGCCATCGCTTTTCGTCTCCACAGCCGGTGCATCCCAATTGATTGTCTTCTTAGTTTCCGTCATGTTTCACAAAATAATGTCGCATCGATTCACTGCGCACAGACGCTAGCGCACCTATATAGGGAATGTGACGTCACAGGTAGCTCTCTTCGGATTGGAAGACAGACTCCGCGACGTGACTGAATTTTGTAACGCGTGTTGGGATTGGTGAACAATTTCAATCCGTTTCGATCCGGTCTTCCATTATAAATAAACGCGGTTCACTTCATTCCCTTCATCCGTTCTCGTCACAAAGATGTGGACCAACGTTGAATCGTCTACACTCGTATCGTCATTGTTTTTCCGTACGGACTTACCCATGTATGTCAGATCAGCATGGAGAATCGTTACGATCACCGAGACAAGCATTTGGAAAAGAAGGATTTATGTGGAAAGACAAGGCTGTCTGAAAAGAGTTCTGGTTTATGGACCAGAGATTAGACGACGTTTGAGGAAAAGAAGAAGACCTATGCGATGGCCTCTATGTTAACGGAATGGTGTTAACATTACAAACAACGGCCCTTTTCAGGTCCACTCCATTGCCTCGAAAAGATAATAATTCTTTCTTGCCTAAAATTTTGTTTTATTCGATTTTATAATTTGTGTAGATATTTATTCTCTCTTCCCTAAAAAAATTGTTTAGTCGATTTTTATAATTTATGTAGGATAGATTGATGTTCATCAATCTATGGGAAAAAACGAATATATTAAACCTACTCTACTAAAACACGAACGCGACTGATTCGTGTTTGTCTATAGAAATGACACAGGTGGCATGACGTCACAGTACTACCTTGCTGCATTGTTGCCAATGACCAGTACCGTAACGTCGCCCTACCTGTTCCATTCCTCTTGGCGCTATACAGGCCCAGCGTGTGCTAATACAAAATTCCCATTGGAGCCATATTGCCCCAGGCTGACTTTTTGGGCCTATAAATCGGAGGGCCATAGTGCCCCAGGCTGATTTTCCTTCTTTGGCATGATGAGGGCTATAGTGCCCCACTACACTACTAACATTTCATTCTTTATTTTCTAAATCTATCCTTAGAACAGCTGTAATTGGTTATTTGCGGATTATGATACACTTAACCAGTTCTATCCAGTTTAAACCGGTTAACCAGTTTTTCCTTCAACTGAAACTGGAATTTAAATTTTTAAAATAACACGAGACCACCCACTTTTTATCATATGCAAGGTCTGATGCCACTCTTCTCGTGATCTTCAAATTTTGCCACTGACATTCAAAATCGATTTGGGGGTTTGGGGGGTTGGGGGCAAAATGGGGGGTGGGGTGGGGTAATCTTTCCATCATATAAAGATAAATGTGCATTACACATAAAATGACCATGTTGACTCCAAGCGACTAACGTTTCATAACAAACACCACAATTTCTAATTTGATATTGATATTACAGTGGATACAAAGTCATATGAAATATTAAAAAAATAAATTATATGTACTATGGGTGGGAACATGGGGGTGTGGAATATCTTATAATATTACATTATAGTGGTAATATACAATACTTAGTATGAGTGTGTGTGATATATATATATATATATATATATATATATATATATATATATATATATATATATATATATATATATATGTGTGTGTGTGTGTGTGTGTGTGTGTGTATGTGTGTGTGTGTGTGTGTGTGTGTGTGTGTGTGTGTGCGTATATGAATATGAATGAATATATATATGCGTGTGTGAGAATGTATAAACATATGTCTGAATACTTAATGCCATTACCAAATGATAAGAACCCAACAGACGCCAATATAGATCTAATACAATTTAGATGAATTTGTTTTTAGCTTTAATATCCCACTATATCATGAGTGAAGATATTTGCAAGGGAAGAAGTTTAATATTGTCAATGGGTCTAGAACTTGCTACAAAGTAGAGAGCTATATGACTGACGATGAGATAAGTAGACGAGAAACATATGAAAAAAAACAAATGGTTGAATAAAGTATGGTATATATAGAAAGTTAAAAACCTGAAGAAAAGGAAGAAGTCGTATGGACTAGTTTTGTTTCCATCCATATAGCATCCATACAACAAAGTAAGGCATGTTAGATCATCACTGGTCTACAGTGTTACGAGTCTTTTAAATAAGTAACAGAAAAGAATGAAGACAACAAGCTTTGTAAAATTTAACAAATAATTTATTTCGTCTGAATACAAAATGAAAAAAGAGAAAAAAAAAGAACTTACGGTTTTGCGAATTAAATCCAAACATTAAAGACACAGGTCCTAGTAATAAGAAGTCCTGAATAAAAGTCCCAAAGAGATTTAAAATTGAAGGAAATGATGTGTTTGTTATGGCCTGCCTCGTACTGATGTGTCAACAGTCTCTTGTTGAATCACAGAAAATATCATTCTGGGTTTGAATTCAGTATAAATTCTAATGATTGTCTTTATCCAAGAATTTTGTCAGAACACTTTTGTATTTCCAGAGAAAATAATCACTTGAATTCAATAATTTGAAGAAAATAAAAGCCAGCACAAAATGGTCACAACATAATGCAACTTAAAGTGCCAGATGTTAAAGCACAACTGGCAAAATCCTCAGAATCACAAGATAATATATAATTCTCTGCTTGACCTCAAGGTCACAATTAGCATTTTCTAACAGCAACCATTACCTAATGGAAAATAACTTTCATGAATGATCTAATGAACCTTGTTTATTTAAATCACTTTAGAATCTCCAAAGTCCAGACCCAAATCAACATGTTTACCTGAATAATAATTTGGTCAATGAGCTCATACCCATAGAGATTAATGAAGCTATTATTGGTTGTTTACATCAATGAAGTAAAAAAAAATTAAAAAGTCAATCAGGACAAACAGAACTGAACTCAATTCTGGACAAGGTCACGCCCAGTAAACAATGTTACATTACAATAACATATAACGGAATAAAAAAAAATTGAAACTAACAGACAAACAATTAAATTAAATATACAATTAAATTAAATATACATAACAATGTAACAATTTTTTAGAAGGCGTCTGCTTCAGAGATAAAATGTGCTATTTATTATGGATTTTGATGTGCTGATTCAAATATGACAATCAAAACAACTGTTTGGCTAATGTTTCAAAGATATTACATTTTTACATTTTACGTCTATGTATATTACGTAGATAGTAGAGTTTTAATCATAAATTGTAAACATATGTCTTATCATGTGTTGCATAATAATAATATTTCACCTGTTTACATAACACTTTAAAAAACAGAAAATGGGCTATATAAATACAATTTATTATGAAACAAAAGGCAAAAACTATTATGTATATCTAGGTATATAGTTTTGTCCTTATTCTCTGTCTACTCGGCGCTTCTTAACTTGTCCCTTGTATTCATTAGATGGATCATCTCTTGTCACTCTCCAGCAAGAGTCTGCAAGCATTGATGGGCTCTATTTGCCCTGATAGCGTTTTTCCATTGTTGCAATGTCCTGGTGAAATTGCTCGCCGTACTCGTGGCTCACTGCTCTTCAGTTCGATGGGATAAAAATCTAGATGGGAGTGACCAAAACAAATGTATCTTTAGTGAGATGCTGCAACCAAGGTTTTTGTATGCCTTGAGGACGTTTTCCACCAACTCCTTGTAGTTGTCTGCCTTGTTGTTTCCGAGAAATTTGTTGCCACTAACTTGAAGGCTTTCTATGAGTAGTAAAGAAATATAAGGTTTCTAGCTCAGAGAGCTCCTTCCCCCTCCAAAACTCTTCTTTGTTGACATTTCCTTCAGCTCCGATGATGACTTTCACGTGACAAATTAAGGGGGTCTCTGATCTAGAAACGACTGTTACAGCCATGTTTTTGATAATCTTTTCGTACTTGCTAACTCTCATTGGCAGAATATCTGTTAACATACTGCCAATAATACGGAACTCTTGTATTAAATCGTCCATATCATATTTTACACCTCGCAAATAAGATCTTATCTGATCAAGTTATATTTTGTAAGTGATACGTGCTGTTTTACAAGCATTTTTTTAGTCTGAAGTCGAGGCTCAATTTTTTTTACACGCCGTTGAAAGAGAAACACCAACACCAGATATTATTAACAAAAACGGATTTAATGATGCTGCACTTGAAATTATACCAGAGCTTGTCAACAACAGTGGTAAATATGATGTTACTTGAAGTATTCTACGATAACACTTGTAACATTGTTTTACACACCAAAGGATTTTATGATAATATCTGTAATATTGCATTAGAGCGTCAACATCACGTTTTGGAATTTCTTCTGAAATATGATTGAAATCGATGATCTGTTTTTTCATTATACAATATTTGTTTACAATTTTTTTATACAACATAAAAAAACTTTAGTACCGGCAATCGAATCAAGAAATTCACGAAACTTATTATTGTCAGGATCAGCTATAAAATCTTTGTACTTGTCATAAACATCTTACGAAGTATCCCTATATCGTTCATCTGTCCTTAACTCATTTTTCTTTAGCCAACTGTAGGAATCAAAGGTGTTTAATACTTCTGATTCATATAAATCTGTTTCATTCACCAAATTACCGTATTCTCTTTCTGTTCCATCAATAAATCCTAATACCAAGCTTATTTCATGTAAAGTAAAATTTTTGAGGACAAGCTATTGTCTAATAATTGCGTATGCGACTACGAAATTTATTAGCATTAGTACTCGGAGGTCGATTCTGTCAATTCGGAAAAGACCATAAAAAACAGAAGCTACTTTTAACATTATTTTTTCGTATGGTTTCGTGAGTATTTTCTCAATTTCATTGTAATAATTGCGCAATGATAATTGTCTAGATCGTTGGAGTGATGGAAGTGGAACATCGTGTTCTTCAACT
Source organism: Megalonaias nervosa (assembly GCA_016617855.1). Taxonomy (NCBI): domain Eukaryota; kingdom Metazoa; phylum Mollusca; class Bivalvia; order Unionida; family Unionidae; genus Megalonaias; species Megalonaias nervosa. The sequence continues at coordinate 25,648 of JAECUM010003333.1, read as the reverse complement.
ATGTCGTAATAAGAAAAACCAATTTCTTTAAACTTTGTTTGTTTAACTTCCTCAAAAAACTCTTCTCGTTTATCATCGCTGAGATTACTAATTTCATTGTCGAAATCTTTGATTATCGCTAGAGATTTGTTAACAATAATCGGATCAAATTCTGATTTTTTTTATGCATCATTGGTGAAATTGCGTTTGAGTATGCTTTTATAATTAACTCCGTATCCTGCGTCATTCTAACAACTTTAACTAGGGTTTCCTTCTTGTAGTAGTACATGCCGAGATGTTTAAAAAATTTTTGTTTTGAAAAACTATTGTATAACTTCTTGATCCTTTTAATTCCTATTATCTTAGATTCCGCTAGTTTGTCGAGGTCATCATGGCTATTGTTTACTCGTTCTTTTAAATCTACTCTTTCACCATAAGCTCGTTCTTTTATTAACTTTGATTTTATTATCTAATCTAAATGTTCAAAATCAAGTTTGAGCAATATTTTTTTTAGTAGGATTTCAACTTGTTTATATTCTTCTAGACAATCATCAGGATAACAGTATCTGCTTATTAAGTTTAATTTTATAATAAAATCTAGATTTTCAAGATTAAGCTCGAGCAATATTTTTTCTAGTAGGATTTCAATTTGTTTATTTTCTTCTATACAATCATCAGAATGACATGTAATTGTCTATAAGATCAAAGTCTCTTATTGCTTTAAGTAGTTGTGGTCCTCGCATATGCATAACGAGAATAAATTTTTTTTTCTTCTTCTGACAATGGAGAGTTTATCATTGGAATTGAAAATTTTTACCTAGTATTTATCACACGTACTGATAGTGTTTCGTCCCCAACATCTATTTTGGGGTTAAAAATATTATCATAAAATTCTCTCGCAATGAATGCGAGTATTTGTGACATTTATTTTACAACGTTAGGTTAAATCTGATCATCAAGTGTGTATATTTGAAATGCTGTCAGTCCTGGAAACGGATGTTCAGCAGCGATAACATAAATTCGAAAATACAAGTACTTGTTGACAGTATTTGCGATTGAAATCGTAAAATATTGTGTTGTTGAAATACAAATGTCTGTTGTACTGTATAATATTACCTAGTCAATATCATCGTTTGATCTTTCCGATCGTCAATTATAAATTCGACCACCACTAGAGTTTCATCGACCTCGCAAATGAAATTGCCAAATAGCAACTGCAATGGGACATTCAATTTTAATCCAAAACTTTTCAACTTCTCCGTTAGTAGTCCATTCTTGTCTATCAGAGAAAGCTTGATAAGGATAATTTTCAGGATAATATGATGATGCACTTACCTCAAACCCAACTCGGTTATCATTTGCCTTAAAAAGTGTTGGAATATATCCAACATTGTTTTTGGTTCGTTTTATACCACCACCAGATACACTATCAGCGTACGCTTTATTCGTTAGAGCATTATGGTTAACTGGAACATATGTCGTAGTTATTTTCTTGTTTCTCATATTTATATTGCCTGACTTGGTCCGACGGATTGTCTTAAATACGGAGCAAGTGCTCCTCTTAACTGAGCGTAACTAATAGCATCAGTCTCATTAGCTGGAGTTGAGGTTGTAGGTAATCCAGTTATTTTTGAGTTATTGATCATTACAAGGTTACCTGTCATTGTCTCGCCGGCCTTGTTAAGTTTGTTATCGTCAACGGATTTTAGTTGCGTATAACTCACCGCTTGTGTGCTATCAACATTTGCTGGTGGATACTCAGTTTTCAACCCAATAATTGTTTTTACTTTACATGTTAATATTACCTGTAACAGTTCCACAGGTTTTATCAAGCTTGTTATCATCAACATACATGAACTGTAAATAACGTACCGCTTGTGTTTGATTTAAGATTTTTGGCGGATACGATGTTTCTAAATTTATTATTTTTTTCCTGAGATGTCCAAGTTATCGCTTAACGTTCCTCCTGTCAGTGATAGTTTGTTGTCGTCAACAGATTTTAGTTGTGCACAACTAACAACTTTTATTGGCGGATAATTGGTTTCTAAACCTAGGACTCGTTGATTTGACATAAATAGTATACCTGTCATCGTGTCGCCGGTATTTTGACTAGCGATGATGTATCTGTTATTATTGGTTCGTCAGCGGAAACAGATCCTGTAAGTGCTGTTCCAAACTATGTGTGATGGGCCATATTATGAAAATTATATAACATAAAATTGTATAACAACAATGGCGAAGTCAACGATATTAAATTTTGACACCGAATGATTAATCTAACATAAAAACATTAACTAACTTCCAGATTGTCATTATCTTATTGTTGGTCGTACAGGCTCTGGTGAAACAAACCTTTTGCTAAATCTCTTACTTAACGGTAACTTTAACTACGATAAGGTATATATTTACACAATTAATCCGCAACAAAACAAATACGAGTATTTACGCGAAACGACGATAAACTTCGTGATGAGCTTGACGCTTGGAATGATATATTTTTAATACAACGACCAGAAGAATTAATCCCCGTCAACGAACGTGATTCGTCCGAGCAGAAAATAATTGTACTTGACGATATTCCGCTAAACAACGAGGAGATGAATAAGATTAAGTCGTATTTTTCATTATCGCGTAACAAAAAAAATGTAATTCGATTTATCTCGCGCAAGGATTTTACAACATTGATAGATTTATAAGGCGAAATACGGGATGTTTTATATTATTTCCAGGGCTAGATAATGTTGATGTGAGAAATATTGCAAACGACCAATGTGGTGGCATAACAAAAGATAAATTTTTTGAATTATATCATCAAGCAACCAAAGACAAATACAATTTCTTTTTATTCGATAGACTAGCACGTGATCCAGCTAAAATGTTTCGTTGTTGTATCGACACATTTCTGTAGATGAAAAATTAACAATGAACAAACATCAACAAAAAATTGACTTACTGAAGAAATTTATTGAAACTCGAGCTGCTTTTAAAAAATGTGGAAGAGGAACGTCGAGGACAACGTGTTGCAGAAGAAGAAACCACCAAACTGTTTAAACCTGTTACCAAAGTAGTACTCGGTTAGCAACCAGAAATATCAGCATTATCTCCGGAAGAACTAGAAAAAAAAAATGAAAGAAAAAGGGTTGTTAGGTTTACTCGGAGAAAGATCGAAAGAAGAAACTAAAACAATTCTAGAGGAAATTGTGAGTACAATTGCTGATCCTGTTGCACGACATGCTGAATTTGACAGATTAATAAACAACCCTTTTATGCTCCAACATGCTATTGCAAGATTGACGGTTAATCCAGCCGGGTTAATAAGGTTGATACAAAATTTATCAGAGCAAACTAAGGAATTAGTTGAGCAACAAAACATGATGACTGAATCTATCACAGAAATAACGTTATTTAAAAAACAGACAAAACTTTACAGAAAACAGGCTATTTCAGGAATAGCTGATTCCGAATTTACCGAATTTGTTAAAAAATATCTGACAAAAGACAAACTTAACGATCTTGACAACATTCGAAAATGGAGTAATGATGACTATGAAAAACTACAAGTAATTTTAAACGATAAAATTAATGATTATTTAACAGCTGAAAAAGCGATTAAAGAAACTAAAACAGAAGAAGAAATGTTGGAGGTGGCGGATAGAATGAGAGACGGAGTTATTGCTAGGGTTTTACGTATGACAGCAGAACAGTATCGAACTAGACCAGAAGATTATAAATGGACTTTTAAAAGATTATTTGATAAGTACGAAAGCGAACGAGATAAAAGATTACCAGAGGCAAAAACTGGAACAGGTGTTTAAGTTTTTACATCAAACGCCGAACTGGTTAACCGACTTATCTTATTAATATCATCAAAAGAAGCAGGTAATAATAGCACTGAAATCGACGGCGAGATCGTGGACATATTAGATAATCTTAGATCGAGTGGATTACTAACATCATCCGAATACGAAATTTTACATGACGATCTTATATGAATGTCAACAACACTATTACTTGGCTCGTCACAAACAACAAGAAACAGCGCAAACTTTTCTGTCTACTATAATCCGCCAATATGGTCTAGATCCTGGTAAACAGTACGAAATTGGATTAATTTCCGCTACGATATGGCATTCCATGGCAAATGTAAAAACAAACGTCAATGACGACTTTACATTTAATTCTGGTGCTTGGGTATCAGTCAAAATACCTCAGGGGGCGTATCATGTAACTGATCTCAACAAAACGATAAGAGAGCTGATAACAAAATACACTGCCGCAGACAATTTTGAATTAACTCCAAACTATAATACGCTACGAGCCAGAATCACATTTAAAAATAATTTGATAATCGATTTTTCACCAGCAACTAGTATCGCATCGTTGCTAGGATTTAAAAGCCAACAGTATGGCAGTGTTACAGAACAAGGTATCTCGTATGATGGTGATCTACCGGTTAACATAACAGAAGTAAATACAATATTGATTAATTGTTCTATTGCAACAGGGTCTTATTTGGAGCTAGTGAGTCGCAGGCAAACAATCTATAGTTTTTCACCAGATGTCCCGCCTGGTTCACTGATGCAAATTAATCCCCGACAAATATTATACTATCCGATTACTCCTGAAAACCAGATCACGGACATACGTATGCAACTAACAGATCAATCAGGACGACAAATAGATCTTAACAATGAAATTGTCACGTATTATTTACACTTACGCGCAACATAAATTTTGTAAATCTAATTTAATAACAATGATGAAACAAAAAAAGGTTTATAGAAGAACTATTGTAAGTGGACTTTTTTGGAAATATATTTACAAAAGTGATCGAGAATATCCCAGGAAATGCGCGTAAAGTAGCACTAATTGCACTTGACGCAGGTAAAGCTTTTGCGACGGGGGCAGCTAATTCGGCAGGCACCACAGTAGGACAAAAATTAATTAAGGGCGCAACACCTACGGTGTCGGAAATAAAACGAGCAATATCAGATATTGCACCTACAGCAGAAATAGAACGAGCTATGATAGCTACAACAAAAAATTACCGTCAGCAGGTGGTAAAGAGGTGGTTAGTAAACTTGTAAATAAAACAAGATTAACTCCTTCTGCTTTCTAGTCAAATTTTGTGTAGACTATAGAATAATAATGTCAGGCAAAAATTATCTTGATCTTGCCGAAGAATATGATACCGACGACACAGTAACAGAATTCAAGTATGTTGAGTATCTTGACGAAAACTCAAACGAATCAAATAAAGATGGCGTTAGAACTTTTAACATGCGAGACGAGGATGTGTTTTTGTTGCCGCAGAATTCGGTCTTAGAAGTGCGTGGTCAATTAAAAACTATAGCTTCAACACCAGGTAATATTGCAGCTGTTGCAGAAATTGCACTTGTGAATAACGGTTGGAGCTTATTTAAAAGTGCACGGTACCAACTGGCCAATCAGACCGTGGAAGATATTTCAATGCACTTGCCCAAAACAAGTACAATACTAAATATTTTCTCGTTCAGCGATGATTATTCGAAATCAATAGCAACAAATATGATGTGGCTTAATGATACTGGAATTGGAGATACTCACTCTAGTGAATTTATTTCAAGTGGCGTTCTCGAGCACGGCGCTGACTCTACTGCAGATCTAGTAATCGTTAGAAATTTTCTTATAGCAAACGCTGCAAACTTTGGTATTGATCCACCAGCTGCAGCTGCAGATGCAAACGCTGTGAGCCCCACTGACACTAGCATGTAATAATCTTGGTATAACACCACCAGGTGCAGCCGCAGATGCAGTCGCTATGTTAAATTTAATACACGGTGTTATTAGTATACGTAATATAAGATACAACGAGGGATATGCCAAACGAAAAACATTTAGCGCAGGATCTCGCCAAATAACGATGATGCTTCCGTTAAGTACAATATTTGGATTTTGCCCCGAATATAACAAAGTTTTTCTTGGGGTAAAACATACACTTATTCTAGATCGAGCTGATAAAAACGATTGTATAATGCACGCCGCTGGTGTGGATGATGGACAATTTATTATTACAAGATTGTCATTGTGGATGCCATGAGTTATTCTGTAGCTAAAACAATGGAGCTCGAATCATTATTGGCCGCGTACACGAAAAAAAATATATTTTCAGCAAAACAGAATTTATTAAACAGTAACTGCTAACGCAGCTGATTACACCTGGCGTGTTACAACTACACCAAGCGAACACTTACCGCTACACTTGTTTGTTGTATTTCAACAACAGGACCGCTGTAATAATCAAAACATGCCGTACATGCACCTCACTGAAGCTATGCAAAAATATCCGGACGCGGACAGTGGAAGCCAAATCTCCATCGAAGAATTTATGTCTTTATACCCAATTTTTTATTTTAACATATCAAAACATCCCGAACGAGTTGTTGCATCGGCTGTTGATATTGAGGTCACTTGGACGCTTGACGCGCTGCCAGATCAAGTACATAACGTATATTCGTTAGTTGTCAGTGATAGATTCTGATAGATTCTTGACAATCGACTCTGTAAAAGGCCGGATGACTGTCCAAGTTTAATCTGACAAACAAGTATAAATAAGGAAAACGGAATGCACAACCAGAGAAATATACCTTAAGCCCGGCCAAATTAAAAAATTATCAGCGGCGGTTGCCAAACGTAATTCTGTTTTCGTAATGATATCCCCAAAGACGGACGCCACCGCAGAAAAGTAATTTTAACTCAAAACCAAATCAATAGGCTCGATCAGGGAAAACCCTGGCTCTCAAACTATCTGTTGCACAAGTAACAGCAATGGCAAAATACGGCGGATATTTTTAGACCAACACTTTCCGTAATTTTACTAAAAATCCTGCCTGTGTTAGGATCACTGGGACTAGCAGCAGCGTCAGGGGCAGTATCTGGAGCAACTAAAAAGCTGTATCTGGAGACTCGGCAAGAGCCTCGTTTCCTTTTAATGAAAAATGTATACTTCTCGTGGCATATCATTGATACAGCGTACATACTATATATATATATATATATATATATATATATATATATATATATATATATATATATATATATATATATATATATATATACACCAGAACATTATATAATAAACATGGATTCCATTATTCATAATCGTGTTTTGCTAATAATACCCCAAAATATAGTAGCGAATTTAACCTTTAAATAGAAATAAATAGAAATAATTCAATTAATAAGCCGTTTATGGCAGACGAAATACAGTAAGTTCGACTACTAGACTATCATCTGATAGCAGCATACACGTTGCAAGAAAATATTATTATATTCATTCTATACATTCCAGGTCGATTTGTAATATTGGTCATTACAGATTAATGTTACAGTTTAGTCCTGATAACACCATAGAATAGGCGCAATCATGAGATGGCAGGAGCAGCAGTAATCATCGAGGCAACACTAGCTAACGCTTTAGCATTCGCAAGATATAGCTTTCTCTTTAGGTTACTTGAGCCGTATGTAGCCCATACACAAGCCGTATGTAGCCCATACACAAGTCGTGTGTAGCCCATACACAAGTCGTATGTAGCCCATACACAAGCCGTATGTAGCCCATACACAGGTTGTATGTAGCCCATACACAAGTCGTATGTAGCCCATACACAAGGAACAAAAAGTTATAATTTAGTTCCTGAGGGTATCTTGAGAGCAATTATTGAATTCGATGAACGTGGAGAAAAGACACTTTATAACATATGAAAAATAAAAACAGCAATGTTTCCCTAAGTACTGTGCTTGGTTGGTGTATGTCAAGTAATTATATATATATATATATATATATATATATATATATATATATATATATATATAGATATATATATTGTATAACCTTGATAATGGCATTTCAGTACAAATTATATTGTTAATTATGATGGCTGTATAGGGTACTATGCATGCGTCTCATCAATAAGCATGTATGTATGTATAATTAAACCAGTTGCATCCATATCCTGTCGTGTTTAGGAGAGAGTACTAGAATTTATTTTGCCAAAGTATACTCAGTACATGTATGCATGGAACTGTATTTTGCTGGGACTGAATTGCTATGAATATTAGGCCCCAAATAATTTTCAAAATTTAGAAAATATATCTCCCCAGTTAAACAATGTAAATAAATGAAGACAGATAATTTCTTCAATGGTAATATTTATACTTTGTGATAAAGGAAAACGTGTATTAGTGAAAAAATTTGTGATTGACCAAGATATTTGTTTTTAGTACAGGAAGAGACTGCATCGTTGTCTATACTATTAAAAAAGAATTTGTTACTGACATAGATATTTCATTTTAGTACTGGAAGAGACTGCTTCGTTGCCAGTACTGTTAATAAAGAATTTGTTATTGACCTAGATATTTCAGTTTAGTACTGGAAGGGACTGCTTCGTTGTCTATACTATTAATAAAGATATTGTTCATCTTATCCAGCTTACAGCCGGTGTTAGAAAGGGGATGACAGCATGTCCACCAAATGATTTCATGCAATAAAATATGATTTTGGCATGGCAGTTAGGAAAAATTTTAATTTTAGAGAGATTTAAATTAATTTAAAGAGATTTTGCAACAAGTTTGCAGGAGCACTGATTACATTGAATGTCTGTTGCAATCCTTTTCGATCCTTTTCTTGTACATGTTGTCCCTACTGTAACTATCATTTCACATACACAACAGGTGTTTAGTAACTGTTCCTGCGTAGCCGTCCAACCAGGACAAAACATCACTATGGTATCTACAGAAGCGTGTCAGTCAAATTGCCATTTGGTGAACGTCTTTCTGTCCATTTTGTGCGTCGCCGTCTTTTTCTCCGGTGTTGCAGTTGTACCGGCTGACTCTGCCATACTAAGGTAAACATTTTATTTTGTTATTTTCACCCATCAATGGCGATTTTATATTAATGTTTTGTTCTCATATATATTATATTTACAATAAATTGTCTGACCTTCGATTTCCATTCGCCATCGTTTTGGTTCTTCCATGCCAGACTGAGACAAAACATGGATCTTTTTCTTATATCACTAAATGCTATGAAGTAGCTCGTGCTCGCACTGAACAGATAATTCGACATTTTGTCTTCGCACGAAAACAAAATTCTGAAAAATGACAATGATTCTACATTATTGACACAAACCAAATTATCTTGTGACTTTTGTGGGATTTTGACTAAGATAACCAGCTTAATCTCATGTACAAATGATCGTTCTTATGCTGAACCGAAACTGTGGTAACAAGATGAAGCCGGGCGAGGAATGGATAGCGAAGAAACTGAACACTCTTTCTTGAAAGAGATGTTTCTTTATAATGCAATTTCACGATGAATGAATTTAATACTAGAGACGTGAGCATTAAGTCCAACAATGGAGTTAAGACAATGATAGTGTTCGAAATTGGAATTAATCATGACATATAACTTGAAAGAGCAACCAAACAAGAATCAACTTATGGAACTCAGAAAATATCACTGATATCTGGATTTATTATCAAGGATGATCAGAGTAAAGCATTTATTGATAAATATGATTGATAAAAGGATTTATTTACATGGGTGGTCAATATATAACATTTTTAAACAAATAAGAACAATATGTGCTTCATCATCAGGTAACATGCATGTTTAATTGATTTTTATTCGTATAGTGATCCGGATTACACGAAACCCAGTAGAGTTATTCGGCTCTCCATGAAACAGCCAACATCACAATAAGAGAGCCGTGTAATGCGCGAGACACGGTTAAGTACGAACATAATTATATACATGACGCATGCGCGTACATAAATTGATTTCATTATTCATTAAATATTACATCAAAACTGCTGTAAGAGACTTTTATTGTTATAATATCCTCGTCGTACATGAATCTGTATCCCCAAAAATTGTCTCCTCTGGATTATAAGAATATTATTCATCATTTAATACTTGCGACATGTGTATGTGTTTGTGTGTGTGTGTGTGTGATTTGGATTTTTAACGTAGCTTTAATAATGCTTCAGTCATATCGCTACGATGTCTGCAGTGCGGCAGTTTATAGTGATGTCTAGTACTGGGACATCATGCCACAGACATGTAGCATCATGTCCCACCCAGTCACATTTATCCTGACACCAGGTCGACCAATCCTAACACTAACCTCTTAATGCTGAGCTCCAAGCGAGGCAGCTGATAGTACTATTTTTATAAGTCTTTGGTATGACTTGGTCGATATTTGAACCCATGCGATATATAACTGAATTCAACTTGTATGTTCAGTTATAAAAAATTATTATCTTGAAACAGGCCACATTGTGTCCAGTAAAAATGACTTTACTTGACATAGGTCTGACGTTGTAGAATATTTCGAATAAATGTCCAAACAGTCAAAACATAAAACGATCCTATCACATAAAATTTTAATAACACACAATTCAGTGACAACTACCACTAACCTCTCGTTTATAGTGTTTGTTTTGTACATATGGTTATTCGGAATATTTTCTTTAAACAAGTCAGCTCAAAGAAACAATATGAGCACGATATGTAGCTAAAGTTCGCCGTTATTATAGCAATTCGGTATGCTTCTCGTTAGCTTTTAACCACCTTATAATACCAGTCTAACACAATACCAATCTAACACAATACAATACCAGTCTAACCCAATACCAATCTAACACATCTATATTACGACACAAACCATGGTTGCCTTCACTTCTAACAAATTAGCGGATTTGATCTCCTGTGCTAATGTAACCGTAAGAGGCAAACGAGCCAATCCATTTGCAAGTCTAACTCAAATTAAATTATACAGATTTAGTTTCTGTGTGAATTTAAAAACACCATCATGGTGCGCATGTCGCATGACACCTTCCTTAAAAATGGGCTTGGTGTCAAATGACAAAACTATCCTAATGAAACCATAAGAATTCTAGTAGGAGTTGGAATGGGAGACAAATAGCTCACTTCCACAACATGGGACAGTTATTAAGAAAACTCCACCTTAATATGTGTACAATTGTAAATAGTTTACTGTTTTTGTCAGGACTGTCAGGATATCGTGGGAAGCAACAGACACCGTCACACTGAATCCTTATAATTGCCACTTGAAACTATCATTACCTGTATGACGTGTCTGTTTCATCCTTTTCATAGCTGGTAAACCCCGCTGTGTTAGAACTTGGACCTGTTGATATCATGTTTGATGTACCATTAGTGTTAGTACTTGGTCATATTGAATACATGTTTGATATACCCTAAAGTGTTAATGTTTGTTCCTATTAATGCCATACTTGATTTGCTCTGTAATGTTAGTGTTTAATCAAGTTAAAGACATACTTGATGTACCCTGTAGTGTTAGTGTTTAATCAAGTTAATGACATACTTGATGTAACCTGTTTTGTTAGTGTTTAATCAAGTTAATGACATACTTGATGTAACCTGTAGTGTTAGTGTTTAATCAAGTTAATGACATACTTGATGAACCCTGTAGTGTTAGTGTTTAATCATGTTAATGACATACTTGATGAACCCTGTAGTGTTAGTGTTTAATCAAGTTAATGACATACTTGATGTACCCTGTAGTGTTAGTGTTTAATCAAGTTAATGACATACTTGATGTAACCTGTAGTGTTTACGTAGGGTTAATTTTACGCCCTATTAAAATATACTTAATGTGCTCTGTAATGTTAGTATTTGATCGCATTAAAGACATTCTTGATGTACCCTGTAGTGTTCGTATTTTGTCGTATTAAAGGCATACTTGATAAACATTGTAGTGTTATTAATCAGTCTCAAGTGTGCCATGCTATGTTGAATGTAGTATTTGTGACCTATTGTATGTACCTGTAGTGTTATTATTCGGTCTTACGAGCGCCATGCTATGTAGTATTTATGACCTATTGGATGTACCCTGTAGCTGTATTAGTCAGTCTTACGAGTGAAATGCTATGTAGTGCTTGTGACCTATAGGATGTACCCTGTAGTGTTATTTAATCAGTCTTAAGAGTGCCATGCTATATAGTATTTGTGACGTATTGGATGTACCCTGTAGTGTTATTCATCAGTCTTACGAGTGCCATGCTATGTTGAATGTAGTATTTGTGACCTATTGGATGTACCCTGTAGTGTTATTAATCAGCCTTAAGAGTGCCATGCTAAGTAGTATTTGTAACCTATTGGATGTACCCTGTAGTGTTATTAATCAGTCTTACGAGTGCTAGGCTATGTTGAATGTAGTTTTTGTGACCTATTGGATGTACCCTGTAGTGTTATTAATCAGTCTTATGAGTGCCATGCTATTTAGTATTTGTTTCTTATTGGATGTACCCTGTAGTGTTATAAATCAGTCTTACGAATGCTAGGCTATGTTGAATGTAGTTTTTGTGGCCTATTGGATGTACCCTGTAGTGTTATTAATCAGTCGTTCGAGTGCCATGCTATGTTAAATGTAATATTTGTGACCTATTGGACGTACCCTGTAGTGTTATTAATCAGTCTTACGAGTGCTAGGCTATGTTGAATGTAGTTTTTGTGACCTATTGGATGTACCCTGTAGTGTTATTAATCAGTCTTAAGAGTGCCATGCTATGTTAAATGTAGTATTTGTGACCTATCGGATGTATCCTATAGTGTAGTTAATCAGTCTTAAGAGTGCCATGCTATGTTAAATGTAATATTTGTGACCTATTGGATGTACCCTGTAGTGTTATTAATCAGTCTTAAGAGTGCCATTCTATTTAGTATTTGTTTCCTATTGGATGTACCCTGTGGTGTTATTAATCAGTCTTGCGAGTGCCATGCTATGTTGTATTTGTGACCAATTAGATGTACCCTGTAGTGTTATTAATCAGTCTTACGAGTGCCATTCTATGTTGAATGTAGTATTTGTGACCTATTGGATGTACCCTGTTTTTCTAATGCCTGGTCCTATTAAATGCTCAGTGCAGCACAAACAATATAATTCTTGTGAAACCTCAAATCGTTGAGTCTAAAACCTGTAAGCTATGCTAGTCTTATCTCTGTGCAAAGTGTACGTGTGTAAGCGAAGCACATCATATATGTACTCAGGCCAGCGCGTGGTGTTTTTCTTGTGTGTACGATGAATGTTTGGCGCCTTTCCATAATAGTTTTTTTTCGAATAAATTGCGAATAAAAACGAACAGGAAATGAAAAGGCGCCTATGTGCATCGCGCACTTCGCACACGCAACCAGCACGGTCTGTATGTACTGATCCACACCCTTTCAGTGGCATTCAGAAGAAGGTCAAATATATGCAACTACAGAAAAATGTGTGACACAAGGTAAAAGAGGTTACTACCCGAGTAACCCAAAATATATGGTCCAGTGTTTGAAAACCGAGCCCTGTCATTATGAAAACTTAAATTATGAAATTATGTATCCAGAATTATCATCTGCTGGTGAGAAAATATTCATGGGAAATAAATGTTGATAACACTAAGAATGACATATATGAGTTATTTCCATACTTGTCAAATCATGGTTTTGCTCAAGCTAGTGTTTTGAGACTTTTCGTTTATTCTTATTCACTTCTGTATTACCTCTACCACAGCCCAAATAAATCAGAAATGTTAAAAATACCGAAATTTAAAGTCTGACCTGATGCTTTTGTGAAACAACTTTCGTACTAGGGGAATTAACTCTATTTAATCCTTGTGCCACATACCAGTTTACATGGAATTGTTATTTTATTATTATTCATTTTTTAAAAATTCTTTCTTTACTTCTTTGGTTGGTTAGTCCATGTGTTTTCTTATCAAAACATTTCTTTTTATTAAATGTGTCCCCTTTATGAATTAGAAGCGATAAAAGGTGTCTTCTCTATATTCTATATTAGACAACCACGCATTTGTTGTAGCAGCAGAGAGGGTGGACCCTACAACTTTGTAGAGACCTTATTTTTGAACTTTAAGGGTTCCTACGAAGGCTGAAAAAAAGTTTTTGCTTTAACAGTAAAAACTTCTCTAATTGACCAGATTTTTTCTGATTTTTTCACAATCTGGTCACTACGCATATGTCGTCCACCCTCTCTGCTGCTATGGTTTTTATCCAAAAATTGTATCAAGTCCGTTATGATATCTTGACCTCGGATCATGTAAATTTATTGTTACAAAACCAAAGGGAGCAGCTTGTGCTTTTGAAAAGAAGTTTTTAAATTTGTTCATGTCCATGTCCCCAGAACACCAAGTATAATAAATATTTTGCAGCGTAGGATTATCAACTCCGTTGAACACAACTAAAACGTTACAGTTATCTCTGATCACTTTTGGAATTTGTGTATAACGCTGTGTAACATAAATCACGTCTGTGTTTTTGTGACGGCCTCGAGAAAATATTCTAGCTGGATTTGATTGTTTGTCCAGCATAACATCATCATACTCTACTAAATTATTAATGAATCCATCCAGATCATCTACGGATGGCGCTTCATCAGTATCAGTAATAAAGTCTATGACTTCACTGTCTTCATGCAACAATTTTGCGTTTTCATTAAAATCTTTAAGTACTTTGTAACATCGCTGATCATGTATAGATGGCGCTATTAAAAAAGAATTTATCCCACTTGAGCCATCTCATTATTAGATTGAGCAATAATTGCGTTTTTCCAATTCCGGACGGACCTATTATAATCATTCTGATAGAATTCGGAAGCGCTGGATGGTGCTTTACTGGTTCTTGTTTTCGTGTCGCAGAAAAGTCAATTATATCCATATAATTAATAATATGAGTCTATATTGTGTTCGATGCAGAGCATCTACACCTACTACTGAATTAACGACAATAACAACAAAAAATAAAAGACGAGCACTTACAGGTAAGTGTGTGAAATGTGGCACCAAGAAATATAAATTTATTCCAACAAAGACAGGTGGGGGTGATATTGCTGCTTCGTTAGGAAAATTACCAGGAACTCCATGGGCTAAATACCCCGGTGAGAAACATTTACCCGGATATAATTATTGTGGTCCAGGAACTCGACTTGATATCCGACTTGACGAACGAGATCAACCAAAACCAGGAGAGTATCCAGTAAATAAGATTGATCAAGCGTGTCACGTTCATGATGTCGCGTATAAAAGTAAAGATTTACAACAACGACATCTCGCAGATGTGAAATTGATTCACGCGTTAAATTCTATACCTAATAAATCTCTCAGAGAATCTCTCGCTAGCTTTCTAGTAAAAACTGCTATGAAAGGTAAACTAGTGCTAGGAGCTGGTAATTAATTATATAACTATCATAATGGAATCTGTTTATAATTACCCGAGAGGATTCTGGAGAGGTAAAGCAGCGATTAGTAAACTCGCCGAAGCAGCAAAAGTTTCACGTGATGTTGCTGCATCATGGTTAGCACGACAGGCAATATGGTAAATCTTCCTAAGTCCACCTAAAAGAATTCAGTACGCGCATTTCGATGTTAGCGTTCCTAATGAAGTTCATCAAGCAGATATTTTATTTTTACCACACGATACCATTAAAACACGTAGACGTCAATACACGTATAGATACGCGTTAACTGTCGTTGATGTTGCGAGTAGATATAAAGAAGCGGAGCCATTATCAACAAAGACAGCATCTGAAGTTGCATCTGCGTTTGAGCGCATTTATCAGCGTGGTAGTCTACGATGGCCACGGTTATTACAAGTTGATCCTGGTAAAGAATTTCTTGGAGTAGTATCATCGTTGATGAAGAAACATAACGTTAAAATCAGACGAGGACATACTGAAATTCATCGTGATCAGGCAATCGTTGAGCGATTTAATAGAACACTTGCTGAACGGTTATTTGGATACCAATATGCAAAGGAAATATCTACTGACCTCAAGGATAGATCTGGTGAATGGGTTGCAAGATTACCGAGTGTGATAGCTGCGTTGAATAATGAAATTACTCGTGCAACTTCCATGAAACCTTCTAATGCGATCAAAAAAAAAAAAATATATACCCCGTAGCAATGGCTACGGACAACGACGTGAATCTTTCTCTCAACCAGTATTAGGTAATGTAACTGTAAGATATTTATATGAACCTGGCGAACTTGAAGGTGGTAAAAAAAGAGCAACCGATCCTATCTGGAGCGTGACTACACATAAAATTTCTAGCGTGGTTAGATCCACTGGTAGACCTCCAATATACAGACTAGATTCTACAGCCCCTCAACGTGGATTTGTACGTGAACAATTGCAAGTAATTCCTGAGGATACGCAATTACTACCAAGCTCAATTTTGTAGACGTCCAGAGCCTTGACGTCGATTACACTCAAGACAGGTCAACATCACATTATCACGTGTATGACCGAGATCACTATTAATTCTGTCTACGGTAAATTGTCTTGGATTAAAACACTGCCATGACATATTACAGTTGCAACTTGCGCAATGATTATTCTGTTGTTGTCTTAATGTTATAATAAATTCAGCATCAAGATCAAAATCACGTTTATTTTTTTTTGTCACACTGTTTATAGCTGACTAATTATTGTTATTATTTCTTCAGTTATTACGTAATCTACATTATTGTCCTGACTCGAGATACGGCGAGATAGACTAAATTCGACCATTCAATACGATCATCTACAATCCAAATTCTAGTATCAGTTATAGTTAATCCCTGCGACGAGTGAATTGTTATAGCGTATCCTAACGTCCATGGCGATTTATCCATGTTCAACGCGCTCTCAACAACATCAACAGCAACCAAAACAATATCATTCAAGACAAGATTCTGTCCCCTCCGTGGAACCAAGGTATCTGGTATTTCAACTTCAATATTTTGTCGTCGAGTATCTGATGGGCGATAACACAAAGGTACATGTAGATCCGGAAACTTTGCGTTATGTAACGTAAATAATTTTTTTTGTAGTTCATCACGAAATATTTTTCTACTGGCGACTATCAAATCAGCAGGTCTCCATAAAATCCAAAAATCATTCATAGTTGTCTCTGGAATTACTTTACGCAGAATTTCGCATTGTATTTGATCTGGCTGTAATCTGATTAATCTTTTAAGCTCTTTTAGCGGTTCATCGATAGCTCTATGGTCATCATGTATTTCTTCATAATAATCTACATTATTCTTTAGCCATTCATGTGGAGACTGTCCAACAAAGGGTGGTGGTTGACCATTATCGCCACACATAATCACAGCAGTATTCTTCAATAACAACCAATCAAGAAATGTTTTTAGTGTTTCTAACGACACCGTGCATATCTCGTCCCATATAATAATTTTAGGTATATACTTTTCACCCATCCGCGATGGATTCCAGGTATCTCCGCACCATCTAAAGAAACTGTGATATGTACATGATTTTACTCCTCGTTGCTTTATTTCTCTAGAAAGTTTATGTGTAGGTGTCAAAACAATTATATCTGAGTTATTATTTATAAATAAGTTAATCGCACGAATTGTTTTACCTGAACCACCACACCCATTACGATAAACGGTTTTATGTCTAGATACAGGATCGTACACAGATGGTGCAGATGACTTTGATATTTGATTATTATTTCTGTAATATGTCTCCGCAATTTCAACATCGGCAGATTCAGAATAACTAAGTATATTTTCTTGTTTTATCCTCCACGTTCCCCATTCACCATTACCGAGTTTTAATAAATCTTTATATTTTTTGTGTACATAAAATGAATCCGTAGCGACTCTAACAGCGTAACGAGGAAATCTATTTATTATCGATAGTAGATTTATCGAAACGTACGCTAGCATCGAAGATCTTAAATGAGTAAACTGCGGTGACTCGCCATCAAGATAGCTCACAATGGTACCTAGTTTTGTTCCATCTGATAAATAAGCATTACATCTGTTTATAAATGTGTTTTTCTCCGTTGTATCAGCGATTATAAAATCTAGTTCAGCATCGTCCATAATCAATCTTCTACACGCTCGTTTATAATCGTATGAACCACCTTGAGTAAACTTACCGATTATCTTTCTACCAAGATCTTTTGCAAGTTTTTCATCATGCTCGTTCCTGCATTTACTTATTTTAATGACATGATCTTCATCAATATCAGGGAATTCTTTCCTGGTATCATCGACACTAAATCTGTCCGGTTCTGGCAACCAAACTTGCTTCTGTGAACTATGCGATATAATCGCTTCAGTTACTCTCAACGATATTAAAAATCCAGCATCAAGCATATATCGCAATAGTACTATCGGAACCCAACGTCGCTCTGAAAAATGTCTTCCGAGCCAAGCATAAGTAATCGCATGGAGATCTTCTCTAAACTCGAATGATTCTACGTGAGCAAATCCTGTTAAGTCAAAATCTGGTAAGGGTCCGTTTATTGCAACCCTGGTCATGTCATGTGTAGGATGTCCGAATCTCTTAAAGTATTTAGAACATGCTCCATATCCAAGAAAACTCCCAGGATAACACGCTACCATATCAACCGAGATAACATCACTATAATCGTATTTGGTGTTCCATAATCCACCGTGCCCATATTCTATACAACTTTTCTTGACATCTTCAAGAAATTCCGATCGTGTCGTTTTCCATGAATTTTTCTCCTGAGCGAAATGAGCAGCGACTGACGGAACAGTAAAACAATTATTCAATAATTGTCTAACTATGACATCATCAGAGGTATATTTCAGTGCAAGATGTTCCATTTCCTCATGGAGAGATTCTGTACGATGAATATCACCATTAGGTCGTACAAATTGATCGTAATGATCATATTCCGAACTGTGAAATAACCAAACAGAAACAGGATCGGTTTTACTAATATTTTTAATAAAATCAAAGATATCACCGTCATAAAATTTAACCGTTCTATCTCGTGGAAATATTGTCACTGCAGCAGTCCATGCGTGCGCGTTATGATCAATAATATCTATCGGAGCTCCATTTTTATATATTTCGGTTTGTACAAAATCTCTCCGGTTAATGTTTTTACTGCTATTGGAAATCTTAATTTCTTCTCTAACTCAGCAACGTCGTTGATAGACGCTCCGGTATCTTTAACCGACTCTGCCCATGTATTTATTTTTTTACGTCTTAAATCCGTTAAACCATTACCACGTATCGCGTTTGTAAAGTGTTCTGTAACTCGCTCAGCTACGCAGTTTATCCTTGACAATTTCATCGGTTTGAGATCACCAACATCAGGTTTATTATTCAGCGGAAATATTCCATAGACAACTGCAGTTACAGGGTACGATCGCTCATAATACGGTTTATCTATACCAGTTAGTATTCCTGGTTTAGATTTATTACTCAAGAAGATATTATTTCCTGACTGCACGCGGACGGGATCGCGCTTGTCACGAATAATCCAAATATCTTCTTCCGTATTTACAATAAATTTTATTAAAATAAAATATTTTTGATTATCAAGGTGGTTAATGATTACTCTTCCTCGTTTGTCATTCATCGTATTAGAAACATTTCCAACTCTGAATGTTGACCATGCATGAACTGCACCATCGTCACGAAATTCCTTCTTGGCCTCACGGATATGTTTAATTATATCTTTATTAGTTAAAGCTAGATCTTGCATCGAAATACTAAATTTATACTCGGGTAATCTGTCAAGATCGAATCTGGTTGCGTAGGGTTCAATCACAGATAATTCTTCCATATTATAATTAGGGCAAAATATATATTTAATTGAACTTTAATCTTTTGTATATGATTCAACCAAATCATTGCCACTGGTTAAAAATCGGTTATAAATCTCCGTGTAACAGAACATGCGTGAATGAATACTGTAGTTATCATATGCAATGCGTCAGAAATGGGAGTCTAGGACCAAAACCGTGTATTGTGTGTAGTGCTGGAGTGCGAGGAAAGACTCAACTGTGTGCGCAATGCGGTGGTAAAAAATACAGAGAGCTGAAACGATATTACGATAAAAAATATAACACTGACTCTCCTATAAAAACCGAAGAAGATTATCTGGCTAGATTTTCAAAAAACAATGATTTAGACAAATAAATATTATATATAAATGGAACAAAATGAGTTTGTGTCACATCCAATCATTACCAATTATGAAGCATCTCGAGAAGGTGTGATTAGTAACTGCAGATTGAAAAAACCAGTCGGTAGTATTGATAATACTGGTTATCTTAGATTTACTACTAATGGCAAGAAAAAAAGATATTTATCTCATATATTTACCCACAAGTGTTATTTTGGACTGATCAAAGATGGGTATGTGGTGGATCACATCAACGGCGATAAACTTGACAATTCACTTGGAAATCTACGAATTACTACACAGAGTCAAAATTGTAAATCTGGAAACACAGGAAGGTGTAAATTATACAGAAAGAGAGCTATTAAATCCAGTAAATACAGAGACTGGGGAAGAAATTAGTTTTGAATCAATTAATTCTGCTAGTATTTTGACATAGTACCACGATCGGTACAATACGTGGCAGAAAATATACAAAAATCTCCTTTTCCAAAAGATTTGCACAAAAAATAAGATTTCAATACGTTTAGTCTACCGTATTTTTAATGTTACCAAATGATTAAGCGATACGTCAAGCATAATGATCTATCTATGATACCTACTGAAATATAATGGTTGGGTACAATATCCGTGTGTAGGTTGCATTATACTAAGAAGAATGTTAATTTTCCCAAGGATTTTGTTTAACTATTATCACAGTCAATGGTCCATCATTGTCGCTGTCATTTTCACTCGTATTTTCACTAGTATTTTCACAATGCTCTCTTAACTGTCTTATACGAAAGTTCATAATCTTTCTCTGTTCGTATTCATGAGATAATTCTAGCTTGATTTTGTCAATAGCGTTTGAGAGAGGCACAAATAACTTTACTTGATCATCAGTGACAGTTGCCAGTGACTTTAACATTCCTTGTTGGATAATTTTCATAAACTTGTAATCAGCGGATAGCGTGAATCTGTTCTCGTTCTTTCGTTGTTGTAATGAGTCAAAATCACATAGAATCTTTTCAGCGTTAAGATTGTCAGATACATTGATACCGTTATGTTGTAATTTTTTAATCGCAGAAACAATGACATTGATATTTTCAAAATTCATTATATAATAAGTGTTTATTTAATATAAAAAAAATATTAGCTCCCATGACTTTTTTTTTGTCAGGGAGCTGTTTTTGTGTGATATATGGTTATATACAATGAAGATAATGGTTATATACAATGAAGGTGATATATGGTTATATACAATGATGATAATGGTTATATACAATGAAGATTATGATTATATACAATGAAGGTGATTATATGGTTATATACAATGATGATAATGGTTATATACAATGATGATAATGGTTATATACAATGATGATAATGGTTATATACAATGAAGATGATGGTTATATATAATGAAGGTGATATATGGTTATATACAATGATGATAATGGTTATATACAATGATGATAATGGTTATATATAATGAAGGTGATTATGATTATATACAATGAAGATAATGGTCATATACAATGAAGATGATTATGATTATATACAATGATGATAATGGTTATATACAATGATGATAATGGTTATATACAATGAAGGTGATTATGATATATACAATGAAGATGATGGCCTTTTCTCTACCTGCGAATAGAAACCAGCACACCCACCCCCAAATATCAAATCCGTAGGGTGTAAAACTGACACCTACTACGTGTTGACACGCGGGTAGGTATACTAATTTCTATTCACAAATAGACTAGGGTCGGCCAAGGCCCCAATAGATTATAAATCTTGGCCTAAAATCGCCTCCCGCAGACAATTTGTCTTTCTCGGGTTTCGAACCATGGGCGCCAGGACGAGAGTTTCTACGCGCTATCAATTGAGCTATCGGACCATGTTATAAATACATACTGAAAAAATTAGTATCTGTTTACCAATAGCCTATTTCCTAAAAACTACAGTAACAAAAACCACAGTTTTCTGTGTAAAATGGGATTTCTAGTTTCCAAAAAATATATATAATTCTGTATAACACTGAGTCTATGCGTAAGCCGTAACCAAGGAAATTGATTTAGTCATAACGGATGTTTTTAAAATAACTTTACGCGGTAATCGGCACATGTACACAGCCGTTATGGAATAATCAATATGCAGCCCAACCTTCTAGATAATAGATTTCGATTGTGCACTGTGCGCGGATTTTATGTAAACAAAGAATACAGTATTATAGACAAGCACTATACATCCGGATATTTTTTTTGTTATGATAACGCTCTATGAGCGTACATACAGATTAATATTTAGTTCTTCATTTCTTGTGTCCAGAATGCGATTGCTTTGGTCAGTAAGTTTAAAGT
This sequence comes from Megalonaias nervosa, assembly GCA_016617855.1. Lineage (NCBI taxonomy): Eukaryota > Metazoa > Mollusca > Bivalvia > Unionida > Unionidae > Megalonaias > Megalonaias nervosa. Next base: position 3,341 of record JAECUM010003333.1, on the reverse strand, counting down.
GTATCCTTGATAATAACGGATTATGAACTCGCAGGTACACGGGGTTAATTGGTTCTGATACAATTAACGAACCGGGAGGGGCCAACGGACTAAAACTGAATAATATGTACCCTTGCTGGGCCTGGCTAGACTTAGAAAGATCTACCTGATAGCTACCTTCAATAACATCGCATACCAGATTGACTGCAATTGTTGTTGTTATATTTACAATGCCTGGCGATATATGACGTCCGGCACCAAAAGGGTTGTTACTGTGTTTTAGTATAACCGGTGGTGGGGCTATTTTTCTCAACGATTCAATTACTCCCGGATAATATTCTTCAATAAGATCATTTAATGATTTCTTCATTTCAGCATTATTTAAATCTGGTATAATAAATATTTGTAAATCTTTTTCTGTTATTTTATAATGATCAAGGAATAATTGCTTCAATGTTGGACTTGTGTAACTATTTTCATCGAGTTTAGTAGCAGTGTTTATAATACTTCGATTGACGATGTATAAATCGAATAAGACCCCATTTAAATGTTTTATTGACTCGATTATTTGCTGCTTTACACTTTCATTATAATGTTGTGATAATGAAATAAGTAAATTTCTTAAATCATTAAACTTTTTATCGTATTCAGGTTTAAGAGTATCTAAAAATTCTTTTAAAAATTCTTCATCAACAATGCTTCTAGTACGCCGCGTCTTGGGGTCTACGATAACATTGAATGCTGATCTATTCATCTTGGGAATTCTTTTACCGTCAAAATCGATGAAGTAGTATGTATTGTTATTAGGATCAAATTCAAATAATATATATCTCCATGGATATTTTTCTCGATATTCTGGATCTTTAACGAATTTTTCTTCACTCGTTTTAAACTCATTTTTAGTTGGTTCTGAAACTCCATTATAAACAGGTGCGACTTCAGGCCATCCTAACACTGATCTGATCGAACTTTGATAGATATCTACGAGGTAATCAGGAGAATTTTTTCAATCACCGCTGATAGTGTTGGTTCGTAAGCAGCAATCGCTATTTTGGATTCTTCCCTGTGATAGATTTAATTCTGCGTTGGAACTCATCATAATCTGTCTATTTGATAACTGCCCGTTGTAATTCCAACAACTTGCCAATCAGGTGTTCCATCAGGTTTATTCTTATTCGCAAATACCAGTGAATTATTTGCTGGTTGTCCACCAAATGGTTTTGACCTGATATTGGCCAACTATGATAAACGCGCAGTTGTGCTAGCGCTATTTCCTTTGCTGGAATTGCAGTTGGAAAATTAACGCTAAATTCAGGATTGGTTGAACTTAATGATATCATAGTAGTTTTGACGGCGTTGTATTAGCTACGATCTGCTGAAGTAATTCTAACGATGACATTATTATTATCGTTATTATTTAATTCTCCATCTTTCCGTTATTGTCATTAGCGATTATGAATGCTTCATCGTAGGTTTTCATTATCGTTACGAACTCCTCATCAGATATTTTACCATCACTGAGATACGCTGAAAGATACGAGCATAATTTAGTGTAGGTGGCTGTTGCTGTGTGCAATTTCATTATGTACTCGTTTAGTTTATCATTTGTACACGTAAATATTTTCTTAGCGATAATACTGAAAATACCTGCGCATGTTGTTGCCGTTGAAACTATAATTGTTACAACTGCAGGCGCTGTCATCGTTATTGTTGATAGTAATAATCCAGTTCCAGCAATAACAGCAGAAACCAAGTATACCATTATATCAATAACAACCATACGTCGACGATATTTTTTTACCTTTATCGTGTAATCGTCGATGATATTTTTTAGTTTGGTTTGACACTCACATACTTGAGCGTATCTGTGACGTTGAACATCGATAAATGACTCTTGATTCATTATATTTATCTAGATAACTAACTGAGGAGTTTCACACACAAATTCCAAGCACCACCAGTATAACGCTCTGGTTAAATTTTTATCAGATGCTTCCAGCAGAAATGTTTCTTCCGCATCTTTATTTATTATGACGGATACAACTCCAGAAAAAGTATCGTTTGAATAACGCCATGGAAATTTAGTAAATTTACTGAATTTTGCACTACTAAATACGGACAGTCTGTATACACCAGTGACTTCTGCGGTGTGTTTGAGATTATTATCTTGCAGTGTCCATACTCCTAATCCTGATGCTACTGTGTATACTACGTTGAAGATCTGCTTGAGAGGAATTTTAATAAGATTCGTTTTTTCAATGATATTAGGAATTCCACTAACAATATCGTTGATTTTCATGGTAATGTCGGTAAGTTTTATGTCAACGACTGGTGGAGTTTTCCAAAAAAGTCATTAATAGATCCGTTTACATTTCTACGAAAATTTAGAAATGTTTGTACGTGATTAATATAATCAGCTCTAAATGTAGCAATTCCATCATTGATTGTCGTTAACGAAGTCGTTATTGGAATTTCCTTATCATCGACGTATTTCTTCGTTGCAGCGTCAAAATCTGTTTCTGGTGTTCTGAGATTATTAATACCATTATTATTCATGTCGAGAAATGCACGCATTATACCACCGCGCACTGACGCGTACTTGGATTCTTGATCATCGACGTATTTTTTTGTTGCTGCGTCTGTATCTGCGATTGGATCTCCAAGATACGTAATTTTTCTTCCTGACATAATAATGTCACTGGTAAATACATCACCAGTTTTCTTAACATAATCGTTAACCGACTTACCGGAATCCTGTATTTTACCCTGATCAGTGAAAGTAACGATATTATTAACAACCGCGGTGGGAATTCGTATAAGTACATCTAGTAGTTGTATATTACTCATTTTTAATCGTCCTTGTTTGTCCTGAAAAACGACGACTTCATTTTGATCCACACTTGTGATATTTAATAAATCATCGATTTCATTTCTGAGCTGATCAAGAGTTGCATATTTAGATAAATCGACCTTCTTCTGATCTTTCTTCGGTAAGTTTTATGTCAACGACTGGTGGACTTCCAAAAAAGTCATTAATAGATCTGTTTACATTTCTACGAAAATTTAGAAATGTTTGTACATGATTAATATAATCAGCTCTAAATGCATTAATTCCATCATTGATTGTTGTTAACGAAGTCGTTATTGGAATTTCCTTATCGTCGACGTATTTCTTCGTTGCAGCGTCAAAATCTGTTTCTGGTGTTCTGAGATTATTAATACCATTATTATTCATGCCGAGAAATGCACGCATTATACCACCGCGCACTGACACGTACTTGGATTCTTGATCATCGACGTATTTTTTTGTTGCTGCGTCTGTATCCGAGGTTGGATCTCCAAGATATGTAATTTTTCTTCCT